>PVKV010008291.1:0-88950 GCA_004027835.1 Alouatta palliata
ATCTTGCTTTTTTTTTTTTTCTTGAGATGGAGTTTCCAATTGTTGCCCAGGCTGGAGTGCAATGGTGCGACGATCTCGGCTTACCGCACTCTGCCTCTCAGGTTCAAGCAATTCTCCTGCCTCAGCCTCCCTACTAGCCAGGACTACAGGTGCACACCACCACACCCAGCTAATTTTTGTATTTTTAGTAGAGACAGGGTTTCACCATGTTGACTGCGATGGTCTCGATCTCCTGACCTCATGATCCACCTGCCTTGGTCTCCGAAAGTACTGGGATTTATCTTGCTTTTTTATTGATCCTAAGTTCTGGTCAATCTGTAGCTGTTTTATTTATTTTTCTTTGATTTCCTGGAAAGTAACATAGATCCCAGTCATGTTTTTAGGGTATATAACAGCAATAGCTATAGTTCTCCCATAAATTTTCTAGTTTTTAATTAAAAATCCAGTCAAAATGATTTGCATTATTTTAGAATTTGGAGTCTTCACATACAACTGGTTGAATACAAATTCAATCACAGTATCATTTTCAAATTTAAGAATTTATTTTATTAATTTTGCTATCCAATCATTTATCACTGTCCAGTTTACTTTGCTCATGTCCATTTCTTTTTTGTAGGCATTATGTAACTTTCAGCTGCTTCAGTAGCTGCTTCTATTTGCTGCTGAATGAAGTATTCCATTCTGTCCCTGTTCCCTTAGGGACTCACCCCACACTCTTCTAGAGAGAAGGCTTCTCCTTATCTCTCCTGTAGTCCTCAAGACCAGGTAGAATCACCAGTGCTCTCGCTGAAGACTTCTTCAGGTAGACAGGTAGCAAGATACTGCTTGTGCCCATTTTCTTCATCATTTTCTGGTAATTGTTTACTTCATGTAGATGAGTTTATTCTTGGCATAAATGCAAAAGCATTTTATTTAAGAATTGATAACATTTTTAAACAGCTGGTTGTAGCAATTGAATATCCATAAATGGATGACTTTGATTTGTGTTGCTTATAACCAAATTTCTGAAACAGAGTAATTTTTAATTAAAGAAATTTGTTTCTTACAGTTACAGAGGCTGGGAAGTTTAACGTCCAGAGGTTGCATCTGGAGAGAGCCTTCTTACTGGTGGGGACTCTGCTGCATCCTGAGGCAGTTCAGGGAATGATATTGTAAGGGGGCTGAGTATATTAAATTGATACAGTGCTAGCTCAGGGATGAGTGAACTAGAATGATACCATGCTAGCTTAGACCTCCTCCTCTTCTCATAAAGTCATACACTCCACTTCCATGGTAACTCATTAATCTACTAATCCATTAATCTATACATATATGAATAGATTAATCCATTCATGAAGGTAGAGCCCTCATGATCCAATCACCTCATAAAGGACCCACCTCTTAATACTGTCACATTGGAAGTTAAGTTTCAGCCTTAGCTATGGAGGGGAACACATTAAATCACAACATTCCACCCCTTGTTCCCCCAAACTCATGTTTTTCCTGTATTCATGCCATCTTCATAAAGTGAAAGTCTTAACACATTCTAGCACCAACTTCAGAAGTCCAAGGACTCATCTGTGCAGCTGTGATCTCAAAACAATGTAT
Organism: Alouatta palliata; assembly: GCA_004027835.1. Taxonomy (NCBI): domain Eukaryota; kingdom Metazoa; phylum Chordata; class Mammalia; order Primates; family Atelidae; genus Alouatta; species Alouatta palliata. Next base: position 1,588 of record PVKV010008291.1, read on the forward strand.
CTAGTTTCCAAGACAGAATGATAGAAAAAGGATAGGGTTGTTTTCTTTGACCTCTATCATATCAGGGTCACCACCTATGGAGGTGTGTCCTGCAGCCCCTGACTCAACGACAGATGAATAAATGCACTTTCACATCCACTTGATTCAAGTGGGCTACGGATGGTCATTGACTGCTTTCAGAGGGCGAACGCAGCCAACTGACCAAGACTCCCTGTACATCCTCACATTTATTCAGTATGGATTTTATAACAGAGTTTCTAAGTCAACATGCTTGTGGAGAATTAACATGGTTGAAAGAATGGTTTTTCGAATGGTAAAAGTTTTTGGTTCCAGGGCCCAGAGCAAACACCATTAACTGGTAATTCCCCTTTGACCTCTCCCTGAGAGGATCATGCCCACAAAGTTTACATGAATGAACAAATTAGAGGAGAGACAAAGGAATGTCAGGTAAACAGACTTAACTGGGAAAGCCTCTTATCATCCCTGTCTTCTCCCTGTGCTAACCTAATTGAACCAGCTGCCTTCAGCCTGTCCCAATAAAACCTTTTGGCCTTCCAAAAGGTTTGAGACTATAATCAATAACTTTCCCTAATATTTCACTAATATTTTGCCAGCCACCCCAAGTAAACCCCAAAAGTTTTCCATTCTAAGAAGGAGAAAAAAGCAAGAAGAAAGGGGTATCAGTTTTAAACAAGTATGAAGCTTACTGATACAGGGATAGGGCCCCCAAGTCCTTTGGTATCCCTACGTGTTTAGATTTGCTGGGCACAGTCGACTCAGCTCTTCCAAACTGATGTTGGATGCTGGTTGCTCTACAGCTCTGGATTCTTGGTGGCTTTCCTGCTCCCAAGACTCCCCTGGACTTTGCCTTAATAGATACTCTGCAGCAGCTCCAACTCAATATTTCTGCTCAGCATTGCTCTAGTAGGGGCTCTCTGCAGTGCTTCGGTTCCTACAAGTCTCTTTCCTTGACCCCTATTATTTTGATGACATCTTTTGAAATCTAGGAGTAGGCTGCTAATCCTCCACAGCTCTTGCTTTCTGCATACTGGCAGTATTAGCACACGGTGAATGCCGCTAAGGTTTATGATCTCCTTTACAGAGCTGTAGCCTGAGCCACACCTGGGGCTGTGTCATGACTGGAGCAGCCACTGAGTGCTGTGCTGGAGTGTGAGGTTCCACGTCAGAGAGCTGAGGAAGGTCTGGGAAGTCAGTCCATGGACAGGGCCCTAGGCCTGTCCCCTGAAACCATCATGCCATCCTAGGCCTCAGGGCCTGTGATGAGAGCAGCAGCCTTGAAGATCTCTAAAATGCCTTTAGGTTCTATATTCCAGTATCTCGTGAAATTGCACCTGCTTCTTTTCTAAACACACCACACTCTTGGTTTCTTCTCCTGAAGACATTTTGTTTTATTCTTTAGGCTAGGCTAAAACTTTTACAAATCTCTCCACTCTGCTTCCCGTTTTATTTTTAAACTGTTCTAACTTATTCTTTTGCTCCTAAATCTCAGGGTAAATAGCCAGGAGTTACTCTGTAGCTCCTAAAATTTGCTTACAAACCTTTTTCTGCCAGACATCCTAGTTTTTTACTCTCAAATTTGGCCTTCTACAAAGTCCATGAGCAGCCACAGTTAAGGCAACATATTTGCCAGATTGTAACATGGATGGCATTTACTCCAGTTTCCAATACCTTGTTCCCCAGTTCCATCTGAAGCCTCATCAGATTGAAATGGCCTCATTGCCTGGGGTGGCACCTAGTTCTTGGTTTCATGGCTGAGGAAATCCAGGAGGCAGACACACCAGGGGTGACGTCAGAGCAGAAGCAGAAGTTTAATAGGTGAAAGAAAGAGGACAGTTCTCTGTAGCGGGGAGGAGTTCAGGAAAGGATTGCAGTTTTCACAGTTGAATGCACAGGCTTTTATAAGAAACCAGTGAGAGCTGGGTATCTCATTTGCATAAGTCACAGATTTCTAGTATATCCACCCTGTCCTCCCGATGTGCATGTGGACCCTTAGCTTGAGTTACTCTATATTGCTTTGCTTCCCTTACTGAGCATGTGTCAGGGCATGGAATTTTTTATTGTGGACATGTCTGGACAAGTCACCTAAGTTGCCATTTTTAATCTGTGTGACTGTGGGCACTTTAATACCATTCTAATTAAGACAGAATACATGTCTCAAAAAAATGTAGGAATGAAATGATTGTTTCTTCCTGCTAATAATGACAGAATTGAGGCTAAAATTTGGTTTCAGAAGACATTTTCCTCCTTGCTGTCAAAGAGAGTTTTATCACTCGCAAAGGGAGAACAAAGACACTTCACTGGTGGAAGGGCACAAAAGAGAGAAGAGTTGGAAAACTAGAGGTTTTTAGCAAAGAGCCAACAAGATTCCCCATAAAGAGAACTCCCATTCCACTAGGTGGAACTTTAAATCTTGAAATGGAAGACATTTTTTTTTTTTTCCATAGGCTTTTCAGAAAAAGGTAAAGAGAGACATCTTAGGCATGGTAAGCCATCCCCATAACATGTCTCCCAGTTAAAAGAAAGTTAGTTTGCCTCATAGAGAGACTACCCAGTTCAACTGGGAAGTTATGCCTCCTCACATGGAAAAAGAAACAGCCTGGGCCAGGAGCAATGGCTCATGTCTGTATTCCCAGTACTTTGGGAGGCCTAGGCGTGAGGATCAGTTGAGGTCAGGAGTTCGAGACCAGCCAGGCCAACATGGTGAAACCCTGTGTCTACTAAAAACACAAAAATTAGCTGGATGTAGTGGCACATGCCTGTGATCTCAGCTACTCAGGAGTCTCAGTTAGGAGAATTGCTTGAACATGGGAGGTGGAGGTTGTAGTGAGCCCAGATCCTGTCACTGCACTACTCCAGCCTGGATGACAAGAGAGAGACCCCATCTCAAAAAATAAATAAATAAATGGAGAGAGGGGCATTCACCGGGGGGAAATAACCCGCCATCTAAGTTGAACCCAAAGAAGGGCCATTACTGGGAGTTAATCTCTTAAATATGGATCATGAAATCCCTGTTTCTAGAAAATCACAAAAACAGCAATCCCTTGAGCTAAATTCTTAGTTACTACAGCACCCACTGATTCTGCCTAGCAGGACTATCTGTCTAGGCTGTAAAAACACTTGCTGCACTGCATACAGAGAGGGAATAGTAGCTGCAGAAAGGAAAGAAGGTAACTGCAATAGGAAAAGTTTGGAAATCCTGTGGCTGATACCCAATGGACTGGAGTTAGTCCAAGGGCATTCAGGTAACACTGATGTGGCCTCAGCCAGAAACTCTCAGTTGTTCTAGGACCTTCTTCCAGCCCCAAATGATGGCCAGGCTTTCCATGAAAGGAAGCCAGTTCAGAATACAGCCAATATCCCCAGCACTCTGAAGGTACAGGGGGATTAGCTAAGTCCTCCCTGGCAAGCCTGTCACCTGAGTCTTCAGACTAGCAGCCACACTAATCATATTTAGATGACTGACAGATGCCCCTCATCTTTCTTGACTTTAAAAGTGTCAACAGGAGGCCTTGGTAATAAAAGTAAAAAGTTAGGGTCTTCTCCTACTCACCCTTTCAATGGCTGTATCCTGCACAAGCCTCTATAATGAAACCCCCTAATTGCCCAGATGGCACGCTATGTTCTTGTTCTCATGACAGAAAATCAAGAATCAAGGCCATGGATACACCAAGGGTGAAGTTTAAGCAGAAGCAGAAGTTTAATAGGCAAAGGAAAGGACAGTTCTCTGCAGCAGAGAGGAGTCCCGGAAAGGGTTACAATATTTACAGCTGAATGCAAATGCAAAGGCTTTTATAATAAACAAATGAGGGCTGGGATCCCACTTGTGTAAAGTGAGAATTTCTGGTAGCTTTACCCTATCCTCCTAATTCACATGCAGGTCCTTAGCTTGAATTCATATTGCTTTGTTTCCATTACTGCACATGTGTCAAGGGACAGAATTTTCCACTGCTGGCATGTCTGAGCAAGTCACCTGTGTAGACTTTCTTGTCTGTGTGCCCATGGGCGTGTCTTAGGCAGGACTCCTTGTGCAAGTTTCCTTATTTGTGCCTGAAGTCTGTTCCTTAGTTTGAAAAAATTCGACTGAAGACCCACTCTAACTGCTTTCTTGACCAGGTTATCGCCTTTCTCTTCTCTCCAGAACAGCCTTATTTTCTACATTTCTATTAATATTCTCGCCATGAACACTTAACCAATCTCTAAGAAGTTCCAAATTTTCCCTAGTCTTATCTTCTAAAATCCTCTCCAGAAATTAGTTTTGTTTTTCTTAGGTGCTCCTTTAAGTTCTTTAGCCTCTGCCCATTACTCAATTTCAAAGCTTCTTCCATAGTTTCAGGTATTGTTGTCAGCGACACCTCATTTCTCAGTGCCAAATTTCTGTATTAGTTGATTTTCTGTTGCTTACTACAGAACACCTGAAACAGGTCAATTTATAAATAAAATAATTTGTTTTTGATACAGTTAGGAAGGCTGGGAAGTTCATGGTCAGTTGAGCACATCTGGTGAAATCCTTATTGTGAGACAGCACAGGGCATTGCGTGGCTGCGGGAACTGAGTATGCTATTATGCTATTATTTTAGTTTAGCTCTCTCTTCCTCTTTTTATAAAACCATCACTTCCACTCCCATAATAACTGATTAATCCACTAATCCACAAATAGAGTAGATTAATTCATTTACTGAAGGCAGAACCCGAATGATCCAATCACCTATCAAATTTCATAGTCCCCAATGTGGCAGTATTGAGAGGTAAGATCAAAGATATTTAATTTTATTTCTCAATACTACCACATTGGGGATTATGATTCAAAAGGAGTTTTAGAGGGGGAATTCAAACAATAGCAATAAACAAAAAATAAATTTAATTCCTTATCTCACATTTTATACCAAAATAACTCAAAATGGATCCTAGACCAAGATGTAAAAAAACTGTAAAACTTCTAACAAGCAAACTGGCAAAAGTCTACACACCATAAGACTGAGGAAAACTTTTTCAGCTATAACACCTAAAGCATGACCCATAAATTAAACACACACACACACACACACACACACACTCACACAAACACAGAACAAATTAAACTTTATTAAGGTTTTTCTCTGTAAACATCACTTTTAAGGAAAAGAAAATACAAGCCACAGACTGGAAGAAAATACTTGGAAATCACATTTGTGGCAAAAGTATTGTAACCACAATGTAAGAACGCTCAACAGAGAACTGTACCAACACATCTAGCCCAATTTTAAGATAGATCTATGTTTTGAATCTACACCTTACTAAAGGAGGTTTATAAATGCAAATTATGCATATTGAAAGATGCACAAGGTCATTACTTATTAGAAAAGTCTTTATTCAAACTGCAGTGGGATAATTTCACGTATCTATTGGACTAGCTGAAATAACTGACAATACCTAGGGATGATGTGGAGCAACTGAAACACTGATGTCATCACTGATAAGGAAGCAAAATGGGGTAGAGCCACTCTGAAATTCATTTGGCAATTTCTAATAAAAGAAAACATACACTCAGCATATAACTCATCAATCCCACTCCTTGGCATTTGTCTAATAAAACTGAAAATTTATGTTGACAGAGAAACCTTCATGCAAATGTTTATAGAAACTTTATTCATAATTGTGCCAAACTAGAAGCAACTCAGAATTCCTTCAACTAGTAGATAGAAAACAAGTTGGTATCATATAAAATGCAATAATACCCGCTGCAAAGAGCAGAACCAACTACTGATTTATGTAGAAAATTGTATTCTTCTTCAATTCATTTAGTAAATGAAGAAAGCAAGGCAGAAAAGGACACGTATTGTGGTTTGTCAGTTTGAACTACTCTAGCAAAATACTATACACTGGGTTGCCTATAAGCAACGGACAGTTATTTCTCAGAGTACTGGAGGCTGAAATTCAAGATCAGGGTGCAAGCAAGTCAAATTCTGATGTTGTCTTATGGGTTACATCATTGCAAACTTCTTGTTGTGTCCTCACATGATGAAGAGTAGAGAGGAAAAAAAAGCTCTCTTGTGAGTCCTATGAGGGCCCTAATCCCACTCATGAAGATTCTGCCCTTGTGACCTCATCTAATTTTTATCATCTGTTAAATGCCCCACTTCTTAATACTATTATATTGAGAAGTAGAGTCTAAACATATAAATTTTGGGAAAACACAAATGTTCAGTCTACAGCATACTGTAAAATTTAATTTATATGACATTATAGAAAATATATTTAAAAAATACAGGGACCAAAAACATAGCAATAGCTATCAGGTGTTGGGGTTGTTACTTCTAAAAAATGTAATAGAGTGAGTAAATTTCTGTATCATGACTCTGATAGTAGATATATATCAAACTCTCAGAATTCTGAATACTATTCAGCATTATAAAGGAATAAATGATACAATAGCTTGGATGTATCACAGGGATATTAAAATAATTTTTTAAGCTAATATAAAAAATTTACATATTATACAACTTCTTTTCTATAACATTTTCAAGTGAATTATTTTAGCTGTAGATGACAGATTAGTAGCTGTCAGATGTTAGGGGCAGGGATCACAGATGTAACTACAGAGGAGTAGCCTAAGAGAATTTCTCTGTGTTGATGGGATAGCGCTGTATCTTGATTGTGATGGTTATACAAATCTTATCACATAAAGGAATTGCACAGAATTACATACATGTACAAACACATACGTGAAAGCATGAAATTTGAATAAGTTCTATAGATATGTATTAATACCAGTTTTCTGAGTTTATTATTGTAGCAACGTAAAATAAGACCCTTAGGAAAAAGTAAAAAAGTAGTTCGGACCTCTTTGTACTACCTTTTAACTTTTGTGAGTCTATATTATTATTTTAATAAAAATATTTTTAGATTATATATAATTGTATACCACAAATAATAAATTTTACTGTTTAAATTTTTGAAAATCAGCTAGGAATGGAGAGCATATTAGTCTGCTGTAGCTGACACAAAATACCAAAAACTGGGAGGCTGAAGCAGCAATTTATTTTTCCGCAGTTCTGTAAACTGGAATTTCAAGATCAAGTGCCAGCAGCATTGGTTTCCTAGAAGAATCCTCTTCCCGGCTTGCAGATCGCAGCCTTCATGCTGGGTCTTTGCATGACCTTTTTCACTGTGCTACCACATTCCTGAAGGACACCAGTCATGCTGGTTACAGTCCCACCCTTATGATTACATTTAACCTTAATTACCTCTTTAAAGTCCCTATTTTCAAATACAGTCATAGTGGAATTAGGACTTCAACATATAAGTTTTAGGGAATCACAATTCATTCTTAACAGAGGGAAACTGAAAGAAGAATAAAATCAGTAACAAATAAACCTAACTATATTTCAAATTAATAATTACACCAAAGACAGTAGGGATGAAAAAAGACATACCTCTGTAACTATTTGGAAAATAGTGTTTTCAATGGGTGGTATAAAATTAAAAAAAAAAAAACTTTATACAATTACTGTATTCTTCTAATAATATTTAGTAATTGTTTTCCCCCCAGGTTTATAATTCTAAAACTATGTTATGGGTATATTAGCTTTTAATCAATCAATCAATAATAAGTAATTACAACTTAGTTTCTTATTGGTGAAAAAATAAGTTCTCTGGTGTTGAATGTAAAAATCTCCTTAAAATATATATTTTACATAAGTTAGTATACAATATTGTACTTCCTTGCTCTGTCTATTGAGAGGCCCTAGAAAGAATGTACTCTTTGTACCTGCTATAAGTCAATACCTGAGACTTGATAATTTATATGAAGGTTTAATTGGCTCAAAATTCTGCAGACTGTACAGGAAACATAGCTACTATTTGCTTCTGTAGAGGCCTCAGGAAACTTGCAGTCTTGGCAGAAGGCAAAGGGGGAGCAGGCACATCACATGATGAGAATGAGGGCAAGAATGAGGGCAAGTGAGCTAGGAGGATATGGTATCTTCTGAGGGGGCAGAGAGAGAGAGAGAGAGAGAGAGAATGTGCGAGGGGAGGTAGCACACAGTTTTAAACAATCAGATCCTGTGAGAAGGCATACACTTTCACCAAGCTATGAGGGATCCACCCCCCTGACACAAACACCTCTCACCAGGCTCTGTCTTCAGCATTAGAGATTAAAATTCCACATAAGATCTGGGTGGAACAAATATCCAAACTATATCATATTTGTAGCAACGAATACAATTAATGCACTCTTTTTTTTTTGTCTCTAAATACAATTTTCTAAGAAGAGAAACAAGGATTTTTTGGATAAATGATTGATTTCAGAGTTGTGGCAAGGAAAATCAAGTTGTGCCTGGAGAATCATAGGGTACCAGACAGTGGAGAAATGCTGAGACATATAGGTAGATACATAGATAGATACATAGATATATAGATAGATAGATAGATAGATAGATAGATAGATAGATATGTAGACAGACATGGACATAGACATAGATGCATTCATGTTGAAAGGGCATATAAGACATTCTGAAAGAGCTCCAAATAGCCAAACCTGAAACAAACTTAGCCACAACATTAACAATAACAATAATATAATATTATAAGCTATGGAATAAAATCAATAACTATGAGTTCATAGTTTTATAAATAAATACACAAATTGAATGAACAGATTATTGGGAGACAAGGCACAGCTCCTCCTTACAGAAAAAAATTTTAATGGGTAATATAGAATGAATGAAGGAAACAGAATCTTACCATTAGAACACCACAGTAATAGTGAAAGAAGGCAAGATTCATAATGAATAACAAAATTGGTGATCAAAAACTTGATGAAAAACAAATATTTGCATAGTCTCAAAGGATCTTTCTTAAGATATTTATTAATTACAAAAGAAGAAATAATAACTACAAGAAAGAAAATCAGAAACCTCGCTTTAATCGTTATCAAAGTTAGCATCTGCAACAATCGGGTATGTTACCATTATCTTGTCATGATTCACTGAGAAGGGCAAATGCCAGGTATTATTCTTGCCAAAAAAATGTGTATCCAATCTAATCATGAAAAGATATTAGTGAAACCCAAATTGAGGGGCATTCTAGACAATATCTTACCAACATTCTACAAAAGTGTCAAGGTCATTGAAGACAAAGAAAGTCTGAATAATTGTCAAAGATTCGAGGAGACATAACATCAAAATGCAATTTTACATCCTAGATTGAACTCAGGAACAGAAGAGTGAAAACCGGTAATAGCTAAATAAAATCTTTAGCTTTGTTATTAGCTTAGTATTAATATAAAATCTTAATTTTGTGATTTAGCAAAACATTATTATTAGGGGATACTGAGTGAAGGGTGCACAGAAAATATCTGTACTATATTTCAACTTTTTTATATGTATTAAACTATTCCAAATATAAAAGACATGAGAATAATTAATTTAACTCTGACTTTCAGCTTTGCTATTCACGTACAATTTTAATGTCATTTATAATGTAATGTTTCCTTGCTATTGATGTCACCACATAAAATATCTAGACTTGTGATAACTAAAAATGATAATGTATATTTTTTTAATTACATATTTTATGTATTTTAGATATGGACTTTAATTCACTTCTGCACTTCTCAAAATTCTAGGATACATTTTGTTCACAACTAAAATGAAGCTTGTAAAAATATCTGCAGAAAAGACATATAAGGCCTGATAAGATACAATACTACTGAATAGGGAAGATTGGAGTATTGTGTTGGATGGCTTTTTCCATTTCTTTTCAAATAAGAGAAAGAAAAGGATGCTTCCCCTTTGGTGTCTGGTGATACGACTTGTGGACTTTGTTACAATGCATACTGCAGGAGCTGTAATAGAAATGCCTGTCTAATTGGCATTGTTTCCCAAGAAGTTATTATGTACCCACACAGCATGTGTCTTTTCAACGTGGCAATAATTAAATCACCTCAACCACTGCACGTAAGTGTGAGCTAGTTTAACGCATTGATGAGTACCTAAATTTTACAATTCTAGGGAATGTTACCTTAGGTGTGCTTTCAATAGGTGATTTTCATACACATTAATTTGATATATTTCACACTTCCCCCTAGCTCATACCTTAAAAATAAAAGGCTCTGTGGCTGTTTCATCCTGAATATTAATAAAACTTGCTCTTTCTCAATTTAACACTCTCATCTGTGCTAAACAAAGCATGACTTAGACTTTTCTTACCATTGCTGTGATGGTGATGGTGGTGGTCATTCTAAAAAACTGAAAAAAAAAGTATTTAAATAGCAGTAACACATCCTACTCTAATTTATAAAGTGGTACAATTAGTTAAGAAACACTTTTAGGGAATTATAATGGAATCTTCTTCTAACTCAGGATGTCAATATTCAAAATGAAAATAGGTTTAATAACCATTTCACTCCATGTTTGATATACTTACAGGATCACTTAAAAAAGTTGCATGTATTAATCAGATTGAAGATAACCAGGAAAGAAATGACTACATAGATGTATTGCTTTGATTAATAAAATGTAATTAAGTGATGGCAAATGAGAATCTTCAACTGAATATAAGTAATAGAAGCAAATTTAAAGAAGCAGATTAAGGTTATTAGTATGTTCTCAGCATACAGTAAAAAGAACACAATTTGCAAAATTAGAAGCATAAGATATATATTGGTTGTATCCCTTTTTAAATTTATCTTTGGTTAATCAAATCAAAATATAGTAAAATTAATCAATCTGTAGATTACCAATAGCCTATACTATTTGGTTTTTGAGATTTTCAGATGAATGGTGTTTGTAATGTATTGTTATGAAATGAAATAACTGGACCCTAAATTTTTATTGATTCAAATGAAATAATACCTTAAAAATCAGACAGACAAACTTTCTGGAAGTGTTAATAAAATTATATAAATTTCTAGGTACTAAAGTGAATTATACTATGGATGTCCTAAATCTTTGAAAATACTATAAAACATAAAATCTCTAATTAATTAGAACACACTTAACATACAGAACCATTTATCAAAAGAACAATATGTCTTGCTACATCAGTAAGTATTTCTAAATATCTATATTCAATGTAATACAATTTAAACTTGTGATCAACAAATTTTTAAACTTTATTAAAATTAACTTTAATAAGACTATAACAATTTACCAATTACAGAAAAAAATCACAAATTTCCTATAGCTTTGCTTTCTCTTATCAGAAAAATACACAAGGTGTTAGATTATCACATAATATTTGAGAATATTGCATTGATAAAGGTTCTTTTAAGCCTTGCTTCTCAAGATTGAATTCCAAGGAATTACAGAAACCACATCACGTGGGAGCTTGTTAGAAATACAAAATCGTGGGTTATGTCTCAGACCTCTTGGATTGGAAATTGCATTCTAAGTTTGATAAATCACTATTCTAAAAAACTGATTTCTAATCTTTGACTTTGTATTGAAAACCCTGATAACACAAACACACAAACAAGTTGGACACGATTTTTAAACTCGCCAGGTGATTTTAAAAAGAGACAAAATTGGGAATCGCTGCTGTAAGATACATAATGAATCAACAGTAGGTAAATTTTTATCAATGGTGACCCACCTAAACAACTTAATTATATTGATAGTTACTTTTCTTTCTTTTTTTTTTTTTTTTTTTTTAAGACGGGGTTTCACCATGTTGGCCAGGCTGGTCTTGAACTCCTGACCTCAGGTGATCCACCCGCCTCGGCCTCCCAAAGTGCTGAGATTACAGGCGTGTGCCACCGCGCCCGGTGATAGTTACCTTTGTTTCTGTTAAAGAGGAAATGACTTGGTTCAGGCATTCCTTTTAAACAATATGTTTAGCAGGGAGCTGTGGCTCACGCCTGTAATCCCAGCACTTTGGGAGGTCGAGGCGGGGAATACCCTGAGACTGGGAGTTGGAGACCAGCCTGACCAACATGGTGAAACCCCGTCTCTACTAAAAATAAAATATTAGCCTGGCGTGGTGACGAATGCTTGTAATTCCAGCTACTTGGTAGGCCAAGGAAGGAGAATCACTTGAACCCGGGAGACAGAGGTTGCGGTGAGCCCAGATGGCGCCATTGCACTCCAGTCTCGGCAGCAAGAGGGAAACTCCGTCTAGGGGAAGAAACAGAACAAAAGAAAAAACCAATATGTTCTTGAAAAGTTGTAAATAATCTAAAGGATTATAAATAATAAATTTACTTCATAAAGGGTCCTTTTTAAAGTATAGTAGGGAATACATCCATAATTGAGAATTTCATTTTAATTATCACATTATTAACATCCTCTGTGCCTGTAATTTTTAAGGTTATCTTAAATTAATTGTGTTTCAAACATCTTTTGTCTTCAATCTGATTTACACATATAATTCAATTTATGAAACTAAAATCAAAGCCTTTATATTCAATTTTTCAAATATTTGCTTATGCTGTAGTGATTATTTACAGAATTGAAATGGAAAATTACTGAAAAAGTCACATATTAGTTTTCATTTCTATATACACTGAACTTAAGCTTTTTTTGTGTCAATGAAAAGTATTTTAATCTATACTAGGAATATTTTAATAGTTATATTAGGCTCAAATATTATGCTCAGAGCACAAGTGCTAGATATCACTTCTGATTCTGTTTCTGTAATTTTGTGCTAGTTTATGAATAGCTATTTAATAAATTCTTGTGGCAATGGTTAGTCTGCACTGCTTTCCCTGGAGCAATACAGACAAGCATCATGTGCAACAATATAGTTTTTATTTCAGTTGACCTAGCTCAACTTAATAAACCCATAGGAAAATTTAAAATTTACCCTAATGATTGCTCCAAAAATATATAAGTAGTATATTTCTAGTTTTGTTTTAATAAGAATTATGTGGCAATAACTTCTTTTATTATTTTTCTTTACAGTACCACTTAACTTACACTTGTCCTTGTGTGAGGTATGCATTTTCTTGAGTTGCAGTCATGTGAAGGTAAATAAGAGAGATGGAGATACTAACTTTAGAAAAGTTGACAATATATTCAATTGCCTATAACCTGCTAATTAACATCTTAAATGTTTAAAGGAACTAATTTTGACTAGTTAAGTAATACACTGTGTCAAGTAACAGTGTCAAGTTCTTATAAATTATTTTATCAACCTTAAGCAAATTAAAATCATTCCTTTTATTATCCATACATATTCTAATTGTCACATAATCATCAATATAGCTTAAACATTTTCAAAGTGTTTAAATATGCAAAAATCTCTATATAGAGAATTAAATCACTTTGAGTCTTCATTGTTTTAACAGAGCAAAAGTGGTGATCTTCACTATCTAATCCATTCTATTAACCTCAGTTTTGAGACCAAAGCATGTGATACCTAGATTAGTGCCCGGCCAGTTTTTGCTGATTGATTGATTAGTACACATAGTTGTGGTGAGAGTGTTAGATTTGTTTAATGCACATAATTTTGATCAGACTGTGAATGGAATTTTTATAGTTTATGTCAAAGGCTATTTTGGAATTTATATCTTAATAGTTAAACATGTAGACTTATGCTGCTGTTCCATTTTTATAAAATTAACATTAAAATAAATTATCTAAAGCTATGTTCCTGTAGAAAACCATGTGGTTTTTGTAAAAGAAAAAAATAGGCAAAACTAACACTCATTCCCCAAAAGACTATACAAAAAGCACTGAATGAAATAGAATTATCTCATGTCAGAAAAACGAACAAATATGGTGGCCAAATAACATCATAAGATTTAGGTAAAAGCTGAATTTCATACAGAGCAGAGAGTAGGATTATAAGCACTTATTAGAGAGTTTCTGTTTATACTATATGTAAAATACCAAAAGCATTCCTTGTAGAGATAATTATTGAAAGTTTGCTTTTTTACTTCTTGAAATATGATACAACCACTCTCATCCATTTCTTAAGACTGTTATGAACTAATTAAAGGCTATAAAACATCTTGCAATAAAATGCTACATACATGCCTAATCAGGCTAATAACATTTATAATGATACCAGCTGTTGAAATCCAACAGATATACATAATTAATGGCAGTTGAAGTTTACCTACAGCTTTTCCATCTGCTTCATTAGAATACAATTTCCAAAATTAAAAATGTTACCTTTACTTTAGAAGTCAAAGTTTCTTTGCACCCATTCTAAAATATATGTATGCTTTATATGTAACCTAAAAATATACTTAATTTCTCATTTCATGAAAGTACCCAAAGATAGGTTTTATGATAAATACATTAAAAATGCCATCTCTCTCTCACCCAATCTTGTGCATGCATTCAAGTCTAAATGTCTGAATAAGAAATTCATAGGAAGAATGCTTTATGTGTGCGTTTAAAAAACAATAATCCTAACAATTGTTAACAACTTTGTGTAACACTTTATACTAAACAGTACACTCTACTGTTTATTATTATTATAATAATTTTTATTTTTTAACAGGATCTCTCTCCACTTGCTCAGACTGGAGTGCTTTGGCACAATATAGGCTCAAGTGCAGCCTGGACATTCTGGACTCAGGTGATCCTCCCACCTCAGCCTTCCAAGGTGCTGGACTATAGGTAATCACCATCATGCATGGATAATTTTTGTATTTTTAGTAGAGACATGGTTTCACTACCCAGGCTGGTCTTGAACTCCTGGGATCAAGTGATCTGCCCTCAGCCCCTGAAAGTGTTGGGATTTCAGGCATGAGCCACACTGTGCCTGGCTCCTTTTCCTAAGTAATATCCAAAACAAGACGATGAAATGAATCTTGTCATAACTCTAATTTTATAGTTAAGAAACTAAGAGTAAATGAGGCATTAATACAAAGAAAACTTTCAAAAGTCAGAGAAAATACCCTCATAATTTAATAAATAACAAAATAATAGAGAAAATAGTTAATTTACCAGCAAAAATAGAAGATAAAATGAGTAGGAATGTAATTTATGAAAGAGCCAACTGGCCAACTGTGTGGTTTAATAAAGAGTTATGTGAGTTTTTTTTTTTTGTTTTTTTTTTTTACTATAACATCCTGGTTTCCTGATGCAGAGAAGTTGAGTTGAAGAGTATTTTGTATTCTCAATTACATATTTTAATTTTGCGATAATAAAAAATAAGTAGATGTTGTTGAAACAATTAAAGGTCTCAAAAGTTTTTATGTCTTTTATATGTGGAATGAATCCCAGTGGGCATTTATTAGGACACAGGGGAATACAAAGCCCAAAAACCCATACCCAGAGAGAGACTCAGCTCTGTTTCTTTCCAATCCCTCATGCTTTTGTGTTTCAGAAAAAAAAGAATGGAAAGCAAAGATAACCTTCAAACTCCAGCTTAACACTGATAAATAAACTGATCTTAATCAAGTGGGAATGGTGTCAAGAAGACTTCAGCCACACTAAATCAGAGTAAAGTGGGAAGTTCTGGAGAAAGCTATCCACAAAACTTAACCATAAAGAAGGCACTAGGCATTATTAATAATTACAGATATGATCTTCTAGAACAGTGAAAGAAAATAATGTAGCACATAGATAAAGAATTCAGTCTGTAAGAAAACATAACTCCAGGTAATAAACATATTACACTGTATCAGATAATATAGATAACAGTATGCCCAAAGGTAAAAAAATACGAAGACAATGGAACAGGAGCTTAAAATCTGGATAAAACAGGCAAACTACGAACAGAATAAATGAAAAATGTGTTGATATTGTTGAGGAAAGCAATTCAGTGGATGGTGGTGGTTTGGTTGATATTTGGCTGCTGTGTTTTTTACTTTGTGAATTACTTGTTCTGCTTTTTTTTTTTAATTTATTTTACTTTTGGTGCATACTATATCTGGCATTTCTCCCCATGTTCTCTCTCCCCACCCTCCATTCCCTCCCCACCCCCCGTTGTCTCTCCCCTATCCCCTGCAACTGTCCGCTGTGTGTGATGCTCCTCTCCCTGAGTCCACGTGTTCTCGAATCTGGAAACCATCATTCTCAGCAAACTGACCCAAGACCAGAAAGCCAAGCACCATATGTTCTCATAGGTGGGTGTGGTTCTGCTTTTTTTAAGAAAATGTATCACTTCTATGAACACTATAAATTCATTGTTTCAGAAAATCTGCATGTACAGTATAACCAAATAGTGATTTCAAAACTGACATCATTTTATATATATATTTATTCTACTATATACATTTTATTAATCTGAAAGCATTGTTCAATATATAATCTATAATGGTGGGCTTTTACATATTAAAATATGCTATAGATTAATTTTTATATGTTAACTGTTATTATAAGTTATGTAGTTATATCAATGACTGATGAAAATGTTATGCTTTCAAGAAGCTTACACATTGTAGCACTATTCACAAAAGTCAAAATGTATAAGCATTCTAAATGAGACCTAAGAGAAATGAAATTCCAAGAGAAAATTGACCAAAAAAAAAAAAAAAAAAACCCAGCAAAAAAGAGTAAAATTCCTTACCAAATTCAGCTACTCTCATACTTCTACCTCTGGCACCTTGTTGAGAGAGAATAGTTAATATGTTTGCTTGTCCTTTCCTTTCCCAGTTCATACTGATAAGAGAAAAATATTTATTAAAAAATTAGTTTTTTGAATTTGTGATTCTTGTGGATTTGTTGTAAGTGTCTATTTGGTCATTGATCTCCCTAATTAGTTACCATATATTAGTAAGAATTTTATTCTTAGTAACCTTACTTTGCAGCAAAAATCGAAGAAGTAAGCAATTTTTAACATCGGTTACACACTAATAATTTATGAATACACATTTTATTAATTTAAAAAATGTAAGATTTCAAGTGGAACAATTTTTCAACATGGAACAGAACATATTTACTAACAGAACTAAATGTGTTCTGTTTTTCTGAAATAATAAGCCAAAAACATATAAGCTCCAACTCATTTAATAACTACTATCATACTATTATATCTTACTTGGAAAGGATCTAGATTTTCAATGACTATTCATTATTTACTTTATTTTAGCAAAATTCTAAGGGTGTGGTTACCAAAAAGATTTGAGAAACCTTTTTAAGTAAATATCTTATAAAACTTAATTATTATTAAACACTTTATAAACTTGTATCTAATCTGCCATCGCCTCTGTTTGCCTGGTGGCAGAAACCTATCCTTCCTTTCTGGAGAGAGCACTTGCTTACCCATTCAGAGAAGGCACTAGCAGTCACCAGAGGAACCTGGAAACAAATTTCACTATCTTACCACAATTTCACACCTTTTAAAAGACTATTAACTACTTTTGCTTTGTTTTGGTATTATTTAGGATTTATGGCTCTTTGTGAAAATACTATTTAAGCAAAGCCCCTAAGCCACTCTCTTTAGATAGAAATAATTTTGAACTGAGGTCTCTCCCATGTGATGAGTACAGCAGGCATCAATAAACTTCTGCATGTTTCTCTTTTGTTAATTTGACTGTTGTTTTCAGAAAAGTGTCTCAACTAAGAACCAAAAATGAGAATTAAGAGAAATTGTGTTTTCTCCCATGTATCTTTCTGTTCTGTTCTCAAATGGTTTCTTTACCTCCTCTGCCCAAATACTAATTTCTTAACAATATGCATAATTAAATCCACAAATAAACTAATTAATGGCTAATTAATACCAGGTTGTTAGTCATTTAAATTGATTAAAGTAGTTTTCTGGCCAAAAATTCTGGGTATATTATCTATTTCATATTAGAGTTTTTTTATTCTTGTACTCCCACAACCTAGTAATACACCAGAGAGGTACTATGCATTTAATAATTGTTTCTTCAATGAAAATACTTCATACATATTTTCACTGTCTTCAAACATGGGCCCTTACATATTTTGAAATATTATTAAAATATAGAAAATATATATTAGTTTATATTTACATTCAGATATCTTATAGTTATTATGGATGTCCATATTTAACTAAAATCAATTCCCAGTGCTGACAACAATACTGGCACATTGAAAGCATAGTAGATAATAAATAAATATTTTTGGAATTAATAAGAGAATAAATGAAATATAGCAGAAGATAGGTATCTATTATCTATCTAGATCTATTATCTATTACCCATCTATCATCTATCACTGTGTATGAATATGTTGTTTGTTTGCTTGTTTATTTACAACATGGTTCAGGAAACTTCTTCATAAGCCACTACTTGTGTCTGGTTGTCCATTTTCTCTTAATATCTGGCCCTTGCACATTTTGAAAACATCAGTATTTACAGTTATTGGTACTAAAAGAGTACTCTTGCGTCAAATTGTCTGACTCCTATTATTTTGGGGCTTACATTTCTGCAATAGAAATTCTTCAAATCTTATGCATCCATGAACATCTCCTACATTGTCTGAAGGAGAATACTACAAAACAAGAGATAATTAACAGACATAACAAAGGTCACTCAGATGGTGTGGCCAAAATTAAGCTCTAGACAGGTAGTCCACCAAGTGTTACATGATGTTCCATCTCAAATTATGTCAAAAACTCACATTTTCATTAATAATTTTGAACATAGTTACTAAAAAGAGTACCTTAGCATAGTGATTAACAATGAGTGCTGAAGCTGGATGCTTATATTTAAATCTGCTCTTCTTTCTTTGGGCAGGTTACTAACCTCATCTGTGTTTCTTCATCTGTAAAATGAAAGTAATAATGACCAAATAATAACTACCTCATAAGATTGTTTAGTGGTTTTCAATTAAATGAAATATTATGTGTAAAGGTGATTAGACTAGCGTCTGCCATATAGTAAGTGGTATGTAAGTGTGTGCTATATAACTAACTATGCGTAAAGAGTTATTTTATTTTAGTCTTCTGAATCCAAGCATGATTAAAAAATAGAGAATTAGCAACTAGTTTTTAACATCTTTCCTACATTTGGGATCCCAGGAAGAGAAGAAAAAATAAATAAAAGAAAGAAAAAAAATGACCAAGCCAAATCTCATTTCTCGTGTGCTTTTCAGACCTCCTGATGGCATTTTTCTTTAATGACAAGATAATAGAGTCCTTATCTATGCTTTCACAAGGATTTATTCAGTCTGCCTAAGTTGTTTATGAAAATAAACAGCATTTATATATGTGGAGGCACCTAGCACACTGGAAAGTGTCACTACTTACTATGTAATATTTGAAGTACAAAATGGAGCCCTTTCATGACTGAAAAACTCCTTTTGGGTAAGTGATGCCTCAAATGCCAGAGTACATCCAAATGCAGCAAAAAGATATTGAGGGGAGCTGTTTTTGAGCTCTCGAATGTCTCATTTATTTGCCGGGATCTCATGCTTATATCAATCATTTGAATTCTTAAGGAAGTTATACATTGGAGAATTTCTCTGTTTCTTATGAGCTGAACTTGACAAGCTCTCCTTTTGTTAACACAGCTTGGCACTATGTTAGCAATTGTATTTCAGGCTCACAGTTCATAAACATCTGAGTCACCTTTGATCAAGAACCAGGAAGGGACAGAAAATCACAATGAAGATTTTATGTCATCTTGATGTGTTCCCGTCATTAATATGAGCTGTGGCAATCTCGAGATAGGTTGGAATTTAGAGAAATTAGACTTATGACATCGATCTAAACGAACAGAGAGGAAATATGCCACTAGGCAGGAGGGAAATAAGCAACAACAAAAAAATGTCTCTAACTGTTGATACTAGTTATGGTAAAGACTGCATGTCTAGAAGACACTTTCTAAATAGGATAAAAAATATAATATCAGACTTTCCTGTCACTGCAAAAACCTTCTGCCACTTCCATAGACAACTGGATAGCCATCTGGCACCTTAATCTCATATACTAACTCAACTAAAACCACTGATGAGTCAAAAAAGTATACAAGAATAAAGATCATGATCAAATGGCTGTGAAATTCCAACACACACTACTAAACAACTAGGGTTCTTTATGACAGAAGTCTGACAAATTAGTGCTACATAGATGCGTAGATTCTTGTAATTAACCTTAGGGCAATTTGGAGGGTCACTATTTCTGGAAAATTCTGATTGGAAGAGATTCTTTGAGAAATAATCCTCACATAAATCTGTATGAGCAGAGATTTTTCAGATGGTGACTATTAACTTGCTACAGTTGGTAAATAGAAGCTTTTGGCAGATCTAACCTGAAAGGAGTAACTGCCCAGACTCCTTTTAAAACAGTAGACATATTATAAATGCAGACAATTCTAAACTGGTTTTATGATTACAAGAGGGACACATTTAATTTAACGCATTGAAAGAGGTCATTATATAAATTGAAGTAGCAAGAAAAGATTCCCCAATCTTCTAAGCCTTACACGATCTTGTTTTTGGGGTCAAGTGAATATTTAGCAAGTAATAACTGGTTATTTATGTGGGGAGTTTTATGATATGATAAAAATAAATGCTAAAAGCCAGCATAATGTGAAGAAATAGAAAGATACAGAAGAAAATGACAGGGGAACCTAACAAAGCTAAATGTAGTTGTTTAGAGAGCCTTCAAAGAATGGGATAAAAACAGAGAAACTTGATAGGATTCCCATTAAGGAATTTATAGCTCATTAGCAACATAGGATGGGGTGGGGAAGTAAGAGATCTGCTCCACTTACCTCTTAAATTATCACATCAAATATTGTTTCCTTATTTTTGCCTAAAGGAATTCAAAACAAATTATGAGGATTATGACTTAGAATAAAATAAATGGGCAGGGATTTGGAGAGTATGGTGTAGATTTATACTCTAAAGCAAGAGAAATATAAAAACAAAACAAAACGAAAAAAAAGCAAAAGGCCTAAATTTGCTTGGCCAAGCCTTGAGTGGAGTCTTCATATACAAAAAATTGAATGACATGTTCAAGGGGCGGTATGCAACAAACCTTAGGACTTCTAGATACAGGGCTTCATTATGGCTGCGGCGGTCTCTGATGGATACAGATAGCACTCTGATGGGCCTGAAGGCAAAGCTAGGAGCATCTGGATATGTGTGGTAGAAAAAAACTGAAGTGAAGTTTGAGTCACAAATTTGAAAATGGTACTAGATTGATTAGATTAAGTAATTTGAGTAGATATTGAGTGAAAACAGTGCCTATTTCCCTGACACGTTCCACATACCGAATCTGCTCTTCAACCCGTTAATTCACCAAGCATAATATAAAATTTGTCCCATCGCTGCTCTACATAAAACTTTATGCAACAGTATTCCAGGGAGGCTTGGAGAGTTCACTGTTATGATTGAGGGAATAATGGAAGGGGTGCTTTTAAATCCCCCTAAAGCTCTTTTTGTCAGTCCTATACGGCCAGTATGCAAAACAGATGGTTCCTGGAGGTTAACAATAGACTAGCAAAATTAAACAAGGTAGTTCCTTAGGTTGATTCAACTTTACTTAATATGGGGGAGGCTACATAGAAAGAGCAACTAGTCAAGTGGGACAGCAGGTCAAAAGGCTGTTGCCTTTCCTGTACAAATTTAGAGTCCATCCAGGCACAAAAACAGGAATTTTTTTTAATTTGCTTGATTTGGCAAATAAAATATTGGAGCTCACTCAAATTTAAATTTTCGGCAAAAATCAATAGTTTTTAGTATAATTATGTTTGAATATTGCATGGGATAAAAAATATATTTTATCTGTCAACCTGACATGATATTCTTCTCTATTTAAATTTAGTATACAATGATTGCCTTACTACAGGAATATATCAATTGCTATATTCTAGTGAGTCAGGACTTGGTAAAAATTTAAAGTATGTTAATGCACTATGCTGATGATTGCATGACTTTCTTTCCCTAAAGAAGAGGCATAGGAAGAGTTAAGGACTGTGGGTATCCATACTACAAGTAGAGACTGTCTGGTAAGTCCAATTAAAATAAGTCTCAATCTAGTCTGTGCACTTCATGGGAGTTTTACACTCAAAGGCTGCCTGTGCAGTGGCTTTTCATAGCCCATTGAATAGACACTCACTAGCTTGCTATGGGATGTTCGTATACATTGCTCCAACAGTTAAACTGGGGGCCAGGCATCCCAGTCATGTCTTAGGTGATGTAAGAAATATTCAAACAGAGAAGCAGCAGCCCAGCAAAAATGTCACATAAAATGGAAGTAGTACATTCCTCGGCATGCTAAAGCAATCCGCTTTGTGAAAGTTCATGAATCCATTAATTCACTGCTTGTAGGACTGACTATCAAGCACTCCAAGGACTTTTCTGCCCCCACTGCTGCATAAACTGAATGATATAATTATTCCAACTGAAGCAAAACAGTCCTCCTGTTTTTTTCAATTGAAATTTTTATTGTGGGTTGGAAATCAACTGCAACAAACCCTGCAGATGTTAAAATTTTAGAAACAGAAGGTCAGAGTTAAGAGCAGGTTTTGCTTTTTTTTTTTTTCAGTAGAAAAGAAGTTAGATTTGAATTCTTGAACACTGATGAAATATGTACAGATTGTTGGGCAGTAGCTAATGGCCTTGCAGTGTGAACAAATGGATCTTAAAAAAATAGACAATGAAATACCATCCTATGGGTCTTTTAGTAAAAATACTTCAGTGGAGATTTACAGGAAGAATTAAAGTGGTTCATGTAAACACTTGTGTACGTACACACTCACATACACATACACCTACTCACAGCCACACAACAAACTATAAAAAAGCAAAAATCAGTTGTCAACTTAAAAAGCAATTGGAATGTTGAGTCGATGTCTCTGTCAGACTTTAAAGGCTTTCTCCCTAGGTATATGCAACATGCAAAAATGGAAGTACTCACCCCATGTACAAATGTACAGAGGAGCACAAATTCCACATATTCCCATGGCACCCCATGTATCTATTGTTAGAAACAGAAACTGTACCTGTTTTCAACAGGAGATCGCTCACTTGAAAATGGCTTAGGACAAAATTCTCCAGTCAGAAGCACCACCACATGTAGCAAGTGGGTTGTTTTGGATCTGTATCAATACCCCAAAGGTGCTACAACTTGTTGTTAATAGAATTTTCATTTATTCTACTTTATGCTTTGCTTATTTTGTAACAGAAGCAGATTTGGACTATACAATTAAAAGACTGAGAGAGCAAATTCTCTACCAGTTCAAACTATCTGAGTTTATTTCTCTAATCATTTTTTACACATCACTGCTACTAATGTACCGAAACAGAAAAATCAAGGAAGCATAAGTACATACAACATCCCTACCACACCCTCAGAGCACTATTCTCATTTGAAATTAAAATGGGTAATTGAAGCACCTGTTACTCAGAATATTTGATGAAGACGTTCAAAAGTATGGATTAATTTTTTAAATGACTGTGTTCTCAAGTTGTACATGAGGGACAGTAAGTCAGGGCCTTCACTGGAAGAGTTACAAAGATCAGATATAAGACTGAAGAAGGAATAGATGAATGTACAGAACTTTCTTTCTAACATCACACAATTTTTATTTCATTTTGACTGAGCTCATAGTTCCACGTTCAGGTGTGGATATGTGCATATCCAAAGAAGTTGATATAAATGAAGAAGACACATTACACTTCACACGACCTATTCTTAAGTGTATTTAGAGTGTATCATCACTTCACCCCATGTAGCCAAATATGGATTAACTGCAACTACAATTCCATGGCCATCAATGGACACAGCTCTTCATTTTTTTTTAACCAGTCAAATCCTTTGACATCTGTCTCAAGTGCTTTTGACAAAAAAGTGTTAGCCAGTTTTCTGTATTGTCTGCTCTATGGATATGGAGTACAGCTGAGTCAGGGGGAGAAAGCCTGAGCAAGGGGAAAGGGGTTTGGGTCAAGGAGATGATACAAAGAAGCAGAGAAGAAGCTGAAAAGGAGACAAATGCACATAAGTGGGTCACAGTTCCAAGAATAAAGGCAATCGTATCATGTTTCTTGAGAGTTTCTCAGACTCAGAGAAAAACCCTGTCCACTATTTTTTTTCCACATCTGGTATATTTAATGACTGATGCTGAGAGAAAAGCCCTGTGAAGAACTGTGATCTCCACAGAAAACATATTAGATTTCTGCTGATTTATAGCCTGTCTAAATGCTGCACTCAGATAATCTGGTGAAAAAAATGATATTGTATCACCTGATGACTCAACTTTTTGGTGGCCAAAAACAATTAACCATAGGTGTGCCTTACGACTACATTACCATTCTGATTTGTTTTCAAATAAGCTGAGAGAAAGAATATCAATAAATCACACAGAGTGAGAATTCTGACCAGCAGAGCTGAATTTTGGGAGCCACAATCCATGATGAATCCTTGCTATGAAGCAAAAAATATTGCTACCAAATGACTAACACCAAAGTTTTGTTGACTCCTCTAATTACAGCTAATGTGAATTTAGTTGGAAAGAATTTAAGGGAAGTGGAAATTAAAGTGGGTTATCATTAAGGGATATGACTTTGTATTCTATTTGGTTTTTGTGTATTACCAAAATCATTCCTATTCAGGTTGGCTGAAGAATTTTACAGAAAATTTTGTAGCTTGCCTGGGTGAAGTTGTATTTGTTGACAAAATATATTCTAATAACAGGCTCATGCAACAGGAAATATTTTTGTGTGCACAAATCCCATTAATATTCAATGGCAACACCATGTGTGCTGGCTGATTAGCCTTGGCCCAGTTATTCCAGTGCTATGTGATGATATGTTCTGAGAGGATTATAGAAGCTGATCTAGGGGTCTGAGTCAATTTATAATAAAATTCCTGGAGGCTCTTTATAATCATGAAAAATACCTGCTAATCCAAATAAAAATGTTAGCAGGAGTTCTCTTCCAAAAACTGGGTGCATTAAGCTTTGGAATAATTCAACTTTGGAGGAAAATAAAGCCATAAGTAATTGGACTAATAAAATAATTTCTCTAATATAGCAATGCTGAATGATAGCTTGAGTGCTCACTCCCGAAGGATGAGTGAATATTTTATTAATTGTGTGATTTGATGTATTTAAGACCAGTGGCCTGGATTTCTAGAGAGCTAAGTTTGAGAGGCACATTTATAGGAAATTCCTTAGCCATAAGGTTATAGCATGAGTTAGGCCAGGATTCCACTTGAGTGATGACTTGAAGATCATTTCTAATGTCCTAGAGGCCATACATTAAACAACAACAACAACCAAAAAAAAAAAAAGAAAGAAAGAAAAAAGAAAAAGAAAAGAAACAAGCAAGTTTTATTTATTGTCCTGTAACTGTATGGGACAGTACAGATAAGAACAGTATGTGATTTGTATGGGAGGTAGACTGGCTATGTTAACACGATATCTAGAATCTAATGTATTATTTATCTATTGCTGTGTAATGACCAAGGTGATCTTGACATTCCCTTTTACTTGATCAAATTTTAGATTGTTTTCTTTCTCATTATAGGAACCTGACCTATCTTTTCTTACAGCCTGTACTTTAGAAAACTTTTGATTGTAAATTATGTATCTTACCTTTGAGATGTAAATAATCTATTACCTAGGAGTCTCTTTTTCAATGAAGAATGTAGTAATAAAGAAAAACAGTGTTCTAGTCTTCTAGTCTTTGTTGGAGATTAGGAGACTAAGGACCAAGAAGCCAACACAGATGGCCTAATCTCCCTACCAATGTTCTGCAGTACTTTTCCATTACTTCACACTAAAGTTTAAAACTCCTGAGTTTTGGTCAGGTGTGGTGGATCATACTTGTAATCACAGAACTTTGGGAGGCTGAGGCAGGTGGATCACCTGAAGTCAGGAGTTCGATACCAGCCTGACCAACATGGTGAAACCCTGTTTCTACTAAAAATACAAAAATTAGCTGGGTATGTGGTGGGCACCTGTAACCCCAGATACTTGGGAGGCTGAGGCAGGAGAATTGCTTGAACCTGAGTGGCAGAGGCTGCAGTAAGCTGAGATCTTACCATTGCACCCCATCCTGGGCCACAGAGTGAGACTCTGTCAAAAAAAAAAAAAAAAATCCTGAGTTTTTTAGTAGAGTCTTTAGGTTTTTTATATGTAATACCAGGTCTTCTGAAAACAGAAACAATTTGACTTTCTCCTTTTTAATTTGGATGCCCTTTATTTCTTTCTCTTGACTAATTGCCCTGGCCAGAACTTCCTTTTTATGTTGAGTAGGAGTGATGAAAGAGGGCATCCTTTTCTTATTCCAGTTCTTAGAGCAAAAGCTTTCACTTTTTCTCCATTCACTATGACACTAGCTGTGGGTTTGTCATATATGACCAACATAGAGGAAGCACTGTAGGATGTTGGTCTGGGGGAAAATTGTTTAGGTAACGTCTCCGAATCATAGGAAAGAAAAGTCAAGATAAACAAATTGGATTATACCAAACTAATGAGCTTCTATGCAGCAAACAAAAAAAAAAAATCAGAGTTAAAAAGACAACTTGCAGATTGAGAAAGCATATTCATCCAACAAAAGATTAATCTCCAAAACATACAAAAATCTCAAATATCTCAACAGCAAAAAACAAGACAAAAACACACGCAACTCAAACTAAAAAGGAAAATATCAGGCCAATATCCATGATGAACATCGTGCAAAAATCTTCAGTAAAATACTGGCAAAACAAATACAAAAGCACATCAAAAAGCTTATCCATCACGATCAAGTAGTTTTCATCCTGAGGATGCAAGGCTGGTTCAACATATGCCAATCTATAAAAGTAATCGATCATATAAACGGAACCAAAGATGAAAAACATGATTATGTCAATAGATGCAGACAAGATCTTTAACAAAATTTAAAAGCCTTTATGCTAAAAACTCTCAGTAAAGTAGGTATTGGTGGAACATATCTCAAAATAATAAAAGCTATATACGACAAACCCATGACCAATATCATACTGAGTGGGCAAAAACTGGAAGCATTCCCTTTGAAAACTGGAACTAGACAAGGGTACCCTCTCTTACCATTCCTATTCAACACAGTATTGGAAGTTCTAGCCAGAGCAATCAGGAAAGAAAAAAATAAATAAACAGTGTTCAAACAGGAAAAGAGGAAGTCAAATTGTTTCTATTTGCAGATGACATGATTGTATATTTAGAAGATCCCATTGTCTCAGTGCAAAATCCCCTCAAGATGATAAGCAACTTCAGTGAAGCCTCAGGTTACAAAATCAGTGTGCAAAAATCACAAGCATTCCTATATGTCAAGAACAGACAAACACAGAGCCAAAACATGAGCAAACTCTTATTCACAATTGCTACAAAGAGAATAAAATAGCTAGTAATACAACTAGCAAAGGACATGAAGAACTTATTCAAAGAGAACTACAAACCCTGCTCAAGGAAATAAGAGAGGACACAAACAGATGGAAGAACACTTCATGCTCATGGTTAGGAAGAATCAATATCATGAAAATGGCCATATTGCCCAAAGTTATTTATAGATTCAATACTATCCCCATCAAGCTACTATTGACCTTTACAGAACTGGAAAAAATCACCTTAAACTTCACATGGAACCAAAAAAGAGCCTGCATAGCCAAGACAATCCGAAGCAAAAAGAACGAAGCTGGAAGCATCAAGCTACCTGACTTCAAACTATACTATAAGACTACAGTAATCAAAACAGCATGGTACTGGTACCAAAACAGAGATAGATATAAACCGATGGAACAGAACAGAGGCCTCAGGAGGAATGCCACATATCTACAATCATCTGATCTTTGACAAACTTGATAAAAACAAGCAATGGGGAAATGACTCTCTGTTTAATAAAAGGTGTTGGGAAAACTGTCTAGCCATGTGCAGAAAGTTGAAACTGGACCCCTTCCTTACACTTTATACAAAAATTAACTCCAGAGGGAAGAATTATTTAAACCTGAGACCTAACACCATAAAAATCCTAGAAGAAAACCTAGGCAATACCATTCATAGCATAGGCATAGGCAAGAACTTCATGACTAAAATACCAAAAGCAATGGCAACAGAAGACAAAATAGACAAATGAGATCTAAATAAACTTAAGAGATTCTGCACAGAAAAAGAAACAATAGTTAGAGTGAACCAGCAACCAACAGAATAGGAAAAAAATTTTGCAAGCTACCTGTCTGACAAAGGAATAATACCCAGAATCTACAAGAACTAAAACAAATTTACAAAAACAAAAAACAAAAACAAACAAACAAAAAAACCAACAACCCATGAAAAAGTGGGTGAAGGATATAAACAGACACTTTTCAAAAGAAGACATTTATGCAGCCAAGAAACATATGAAAAAATGCTCATCAATATTGGCCATTAAAGAAATGCAAATCAAAACCACATTCAGATAACATTTCATACCAGTTAGAATGGCGATCATTAAAAAGTCAATAGACAACAGATGCTGGGTAAGATGTGGAGAAATAAGGACACTTTTACACTGTTGGTGGGAGCATAACATACTTTAATCATTGTGGAAGACAGTGTGGCGATTCTTCAAGGATCTAGAAATAGAAATACCATTTGACCCAAACAATCCCATTACTGGGTATATACCCAGAGGATTATAAATTGTTCTATTATAAAGACACATGCACACGTATGTTCATTCTGGCACTGTTTACAATAGCAAAGACCTGGAACCAATCCAAATGCCCATCAATGATAGACTGGATAAAGAAAGTGTGGCGCATATAGATCATGGAATACTATACAGCCATAAAAAAGGATGAGTTCATGTTCTTTACAGGGCCATGGATGAAGCTGGAAGTCATCATTATCAGCAAACTAACACAAGAACAGAAAACCAAACACCACATGTTCTCAGTCATAAGTGGGTGTTGAACAATGAGAATACATGGACACAGGAAGGGGAACATCACACACTGGGATCTGTTGCAGGGTGGGGTACTCGGGGAGGGATAGCAGGGGGTGGGGAGATTGTGGAGGGATAACATTAGGAGAAATACCTAACGTACATGATTAGGGGATGGAGGCAGCAAACCACCATTGCGTATGTATACATATGTAACAATCCTGCAAGATCTGCACATGTACTACAGAACTTAAAGTATAATAATAATAATAATAATAAAATAGAAACAGAAAACAAAAACACTCACACACACAATTTATTTGATTTAAAAATGGGCAAATTATCTAAATAGACAACCATCAAAAGAAAACATACAAATGGCCAGGAAGCATATGAAAATAACTCAACATTACTCATCATTATAGAAATGCAAATAAAAACCATAATGAAATATGATCTCATGCCAATTGGAATGGTTGTTATTAAAAAGACAAAAAATAACATATGCTTGTGAGGATGTGGAGAAAAAAAAAAACTCTTATAGACTGTTAATGGGAATGTAAGTTAGTACAGCAATTATGGAAAACAGCATGAAAGCATTCTCAAAACACTCCAATCAGAACTACCATGTGATATAGCAATCCTACTACTTACTATATATCCAAAGGAAAGGAAATTATTATATTGAACAGATATCTGCATCCCCATGTTTACAAGAGCACTATTCAGAATAGCTGAGATATGGAATCAATCTACACTCCCAGGAACCAACTGAGGATGGGATGGAGTTAGTTAAAAAATACAAAATTACAGCTAAATAAGGGAAATAAGTTCTAGTATTCTCTAGCACTAGATGGTGAATATAGTTAATGATAACTTATTTTGTGTTTTTAATAGTTAGAAGGGATGATCTGGAATGTTCTCAACACACCAAAATAATAAATGTTTGGGTGATAGGTATGCTAATAACCCTGATTTAATCATAATGCATTGTATACATGTAATAACATAGCGCTCTGTAATTCATAAATAGGTGCAACTGTTATATGTCAAATTTTTCTAAGTAAAGAACATATGATATAAAAAAACTGTCTTGATTTTTGTTTCAGTAAGGTTGAATTCAATGTCTCCCTCCTATTGCAGTAGTCTTGAATAAAGTCTTCCTTAACATTTGTAACAAGTGTCTGTGGTAATTTCCTTTTAAGAGTAATAATATTACCACAAACTTAGTTGCATAAGACAACACAGTTATTATCTTACCAAAATGGATAACATGAGGTCATTATATATACAGAGATATGAGAAAGGGCACAAATTAGCTTTTTTTTCCCCCCTGAGATACTGAAATATATTAACAGTTATTTGTTCATATAAAACCTAGTTTCTTTAACTTGTAATACATAACCAACTAAACCCTTTGTCATTGTTATCTTACACTGTTTTACTTTACCTAATATATTTACCACCATCTGAAATCTTACATATTTATTTGCATATTTTTTTCTGCCTCTGTCCAATATTATGTAAGCTACATGAGTGGTAGGATTTTTTGTTTTTAATATTCATGCATATTTCCAGCAAGTATAATGATATAAAGTATATCTAATATCTTAAATATATTTTGAGTGAATGAATGAATGGATCTTATTATGCTGGGATGATATTATTAAAATATGTATGTAAATAAAATCCTTTAGAACAAGTATACATTATTTCTGTATTTTGTAGCTGTTATCACAACATCTTTACAGTGTTGAACAATATGGAGAAAATCATCCTTGACGTTCCACTTACAAAATCTCTAGAAAAAAATCCATCTTTTCGCTGTCTGCTAAAAGAGGAACAGCTAAAATATATTTGCATCTAATTGCAAGTTTAATGTTTCCTTGGGGAATTCAGTTCTAGAGCTTTCAATCATTTTCTCATCTTGTTCTGAAATGCCCTAGTCTTCTTAGGCATTGGGTAATTTCTAAAGCATTTTTCTCAGTCTAAAAATCCTTACTTGGATAGAGTACTTTTCTTCATGCTCTGTAAAAATCGATTTTACTTTTTTACTTAGCTTTATAGTTTTATCTATTTCAGTGAATGATGGTTGATTTTTCCCATTAAAGCCTTCTTAAAGCTAAAAACCTTGCAGTTCAAAGCCCTGATAATAATTTGACAACATTTTTAAGTACCTCAGAAATCCTGAAATACTAGAATGCTCAAGTAGTGGATTACTCAGTAATTCGGCTGAATCTTACTAACTCTACCTATGTCAGAAGTTATTTGAATTTTAATTAAACTCATTTGTTGTAGTACAGAAACTTTCTCAGATATGTGTGTGTGTGTGTGTGTGTGTGTGTGTGTGTGTGTTTGTGTGTTTATGAAAGGGTAAAATAAGCTAGATAAGTTTAAAGATTCAGAGAGAAAACTGCCTTAGGGATAAAAACCAAAAGAGAAGAATATAAAGAATGGAAATAGTGGAAATAACAAAAATATCATGACAAATACTTACTCATTTATTTCTCTTCCTATTAATTAAATGAAAAAGCAAGTTACTGTTTCGCTAATTCTATACATTATGTCTTAATGACAATTACAGTCATTCCTATAAAATAGAATGCATTGATGGCTACATGATTTGAGAGCCCATAATAGAGGAATATGACAATCACTAGATGCTAAAATGAATTCAGAAACAAGAGAAGAGTGATTTGCGTATTTTCAGGAATAGTTTGTCATTAGTCTGGTTAGTGTTGGTGAACTACTTAAATGTATTACTTAAAGGATAACCCTCATTAGAGCTGATAAAATACTACAGAAACAGATCTGATAATGTGTCTGAAGGTGGCTAAATGAAGTCACTTTACCATAAATCAAGAACATGATTTAGGTGTATTTATCTTATAAATGGATGTGAAGATGCAGATTAATTAAACAGAACAAAAAACAAGATTTAAGCTTAAAAATATGTGTAGTTTAAGATGTAAAAGGAACATAGGATCATTCAGATATTTTAATGACATACAAATTAGTGTAAGGTGGTTGATTAGCACAGATATCGGATAGAGAATGAATAATTCAGTGGTAGAAGGTACTTTACTCTGTATCTAAGTGATTTTATATTAGCCCACTCAAATAATGATGGTTTCAACTATTTTGATTTGTAACAAACTACCTCAAAATCTAAAACTATAATTTATTATTATCTTTCACAGTTGCTGGGTTGATTGGGCCCAGCAAGGTAAATCTCCTGGCAGTCTCTCAATTAATTATCATTTTGGTTGGTGACTGAAAGCTTCACTGGGCTCAACACTGAAAATGGTCTTTTTTCCACTTTTGTCTACAACCTGGGATCGGATGGCTAGGTGACCAGCTCTCCATGTGGCTAGCCAAGTTTTCCTCACAGCATGGAGTTCAGTCTCACTGCAGTTAGATATTTTATTTCAAGTTTATTTTCTACAGAATGACCATTCTAAGAGATTCAGGGTGAAGCTGCAAAAGGAAACAGCCTAGAATTTCACTCTTTCTGCATCCTATTTGTTAAACAAATCACTAAGACCATTGCCCCATAGGAGATGGAGTTTATTCATGAGGAGAAATTGTAGTGAAGTGAATTAACAAAGTATGAAATATGATGTTCTTATGCACATGTACATCGTGAAATGATTACCAAAATATTACTAAGTAAAATATCCATTACCTCACAAAGTTATGTCTTTCTTTTCTTTTTTATTTTGTGGTGAGAATACTTAATATCTGCCCTCTTAGCAAATGATATGACAAAATGATATGTGTGTATGTGGAGAAAAATAATTGATCATAAGCATCTTGAGAAATAAGCTACCTCACTGATATACCAAAACCATTGACTTGCTTTTGCCTGAATACAAGGAGAGATAAATAAGGTAAATATGTAGACTTGGGGAGACTTGAGTATGTAAGGAGTAGCTGTAACCACAATAGTTGTTCTGATTGTTAGAGCTAGCATGATATATAAGAATAATAACATATTTAGATAGAAGTTGGTTTATGCACTTTGGGAGGCTGAAGCAGACTGATCACAAGGTCAGGAGTTCAAGACCAGCCTGGCCAATATGGTGAAACCCCATTCTACTAAAAAATACAAAAATTAGCTGGGCATGGTAGCACAGGCCTGTAGTCCCAGCTACTCGGAAGGCTGAGGCATAAGAATTGCTGGAACCTGGGAAGCAGAGTTTGCAGTAAACGGAGATCATGCCACTGCACTCCAGCCTGGACAACAGAGAAAGACTCCATCTCAAAAAAAAAAAAAAAAAGAAAAGAAGTTTGTTTATGCAAATGTTTAAGAATATAGTATCATGAAATGTGCAGGGTATGAGATTTTACACTCCTTGAAAGCCTTCCACAATTCCATGGATGTTATTGAAGCACTCAAGATTCTAGGGACAGGGACCTTTGGAGATACTGCATGAGCTTTCTGTTTGCAACAATTCTCCCTGAACCCAAGTTCTGCAGGGATGAATATAGATAGGCACTATTCATGTAGTGAGTTTTTGTCCCAGTTGAGAACCTTGAATATAGAAAAACTCAATTTTTTATAACAGGTCCAAATGTACGTGCCATAACTTTGCTCTAAATGAAGTTGTTATCTATACCATGCTGGACAGCAAACAAACTTGTCCCTACTCTGGAGGGAGTCATCATCTCCATCTTCCAAGGTTGACTGATATATGCATGTCCTTGAAAAATATGTTCATTTTCTATTGCTGCTATAACAAATTATCACACACTTAGTGGCTTAAAACAGCACCAAGTTACTATTTCAAAGTTATGTAGGTCAGATATCTGTGTTGGCTTAACTGGTTTCTCTGCTCCAGGTTTCACATGTCTGAAATGAATGGATGGCTAGCTGGATATTATCTATAGGCTCTGAGAAGCATTTGCTTCCATATTCATTCAGACTGTTGCAGAATTTAATTACCTGTGATCGCCGGGTTTAGGTCCACATTTCCCTGCTCTATGTCAGTTGGGGTCTGCCATTAGCAACCAGAGACTTCTCTCTGTCCCTAACTCATGAAGCCCATAGCTAGATATATGACATAAAATCCTTGCTGCACTTAGAGTATCTCTGACATTTTCCGCTTCCAGCCCTAGAACATTCTGCTTTTCAGGGCTCTGTAGTTAGACTGCATTAACCAGGATAATCTTATTTTAAGGTCCTTATTTATAACTACAACTGAGAATTTAGGTTTTCCAAAGCATGTTCACAGATTCTAGGAATTAGACTGTGGAACTCCTTGGGGTTGAAGGCAGAAGTTTGCATTATTCTTCCAACCAGGAAAAATAGTTCTGAACGAAAGCTGTCAGTGCCTCTGATCATAAGACATACAGAAATACAAGAAACTCATGGAGAATTATCTCTTAACACTCCATGGAAGGAAAAAAAGTCACCAAACCAAGCATTTTGAATGGAACAAATTCAAAAGAAGAATTAGAAAAGAGTTGTACAACTGGGAGATGGGGAGGGGTGGGAAGTAGATATTTCAAATCAGTGCAAGTGTTAAATGCTCTATCTACATAAGTTTAGATAATAGACACTTGTCCTTTCATTAGATTTAGTAATTCAAAAGTAATTAGTGAGTGTACAAAACCAGTTTAGCATAGTTGTTGAGATATATGCCAAATTGTCTTGGGGATTGGATTAATAATTTAGTGAAAAAGAGGTCATTAAGTGCATACTACTTTTTGGAGAAGCTTATTAGTGATGTAAAGAAGACATTAAAAGTTTGCCACATGTAAGTGAGATTATGTAGTATTTGTCTTTCTGTGACTAGGCTATTTCACTTAGTGTAGTATCCTCCAGGTTTATACCAAGTTCATATAAACAATAGCATTTCCTTCTTAATGTATTGTATACTTGAAATTTGTCAAGAGAGTAGATCTTAGGTATTCTTGCCACACACACACACACACACACACACACACACACACACACACACACTGACACACACAAACAAAGAAAAGGCTAACTCTGTGAGGTGATGGATATATTAGCTTCATTGTGGTAATCATTTCACAATGTGTATAAGTATATGAACATTGCATTATACACCTTGAATATATATATTTTTTATTTATCAATATACCTCAAAAGTGGAGTCAATGGTGGGTTTATTTGGTAAGTGTCTGTGGGTGTGTGTATGTGTGTGTGGGGGTGGTGGGGGTTGGGCATGTTTATAGGTGGGATGAAGGATCCATACACCAGTAAAATCAAAGCTGATAAATAGCAATGGTAGAATTGATAAAGTTCCAAAGAGACAGGAGCAGATTGAATAAGACTAACAACCATATTAAAAAGAAGGTGAAAATGATTAATGAGATGGATATAAATTTGTGGGGATGGGAGTATAAGCAGAGATCAGATAGATGGCACTCATGCCTAAATTTTGTGTTTTAAAAGAAATGCAAGAAACAAGTGCATTGAATGAAGACACAGGTATAAAGATTGACTTTGACCTTGCACTTAAGATTGAGGGAAAGAAAAACATTGATGAGACACAAATAAGTTTATGGGAATTCATAGAGCATGAGTTAAGGGTATTCACGCATAAACTTCCTGATGGTATAAAGGAGGTAAGTAATGATAATGTGTGCCAAAATTAAAGAAGATAGAGGCTTGAAAGAAATATTATAAACAGTTTTGATGATTATGGCTAATCACTGCAGGGCATGAGAGAAAAGATTAAAAGACAAAAGTACTGTGAATCATCACGCATGTTCAATGAAAGAGTTGGCTATATATTTGAATTTTCAGTATTTTACATAGTGTTTGTAAAAAAGTATACAATGCCTGTACCATATCAGTTCATATAGCATTTTGGGCCATGTTTTCTGTTTATGAAGGAAAAAAGAGCCTACTTCAGGCTACTAGAAATTGTAGCGATAAATCCTAGATCACAATAATATTGGGGCTCAAAGAGTTAACTACATGCTTAGAGAGGCGCAGCAAGCGGTAAAGCGATTGTAGAGTGGTGGCAAGGAGAATGTCTGATTTTCCAGTTCCAGCTGGAAAAATGTATACATAACACCATTATAGTCAATGGAAACCTATGATCATGCCAATGTTATAACATAGTAATTTGGTGCTTCATATTAACAAAAATGCCAAACAAAGCAATTAAATGAATAAAGCATCAGAATTTGTATGCCTTTTTCACCTAGAAGCAGAAATGCAAATCATATATGAAGAAATCATTTCTGCGTATAAATATTTTAGTATATCAAGAAAAAAACATCAGCCAAATGTTAACTTAGTAAAAATTAGCAAACACACAAGAAATAAAGCTACCATTAATGCAAGATATCAGAAAAAAAAACAAAGAACAAGTTTGACTTTCAATTTTAAGTTTTTCCTTAATTTTATATATTACTAAAAGGTAGATGTCTTTTAAAATATATAACCACAATATTATCATTATGTCTAAAACAGTGTTTTACTATTTACAAATATCTAGATAGTACTTAATATTTTCTGATTGTCTTATACTTAGGTTTTGTTTGGTCTACTCAGATTCCAGACAAACAGCATGTAGTACAATTATTTCACATGTCTCTTAATCCTTTTCTTTTTTTAATTTGTAGGTTACCCACCCTATCTCTATCATGTTTTGACCTTGCAATTTATTTGTTGAAAAAACTCCATTGCTTGATTGACCTACCTGAAATTTAGAAAGATTCTATTGTAATGTTGTGTTATATCACATTCTGGTGTTTCCTATAACCTGGTAGTTAAATCTCCATGATTGATCTGACTTAAAATTAATTATTATCATCAATATTTTATTTCATTTTTTGGCAAGCACACTGCAAGGATTGTAGTGTGTCCTCTCATCAGAAAGCATCTCATCTCTGTTTCTTTGTTTTGGTAATAGCTTAGACTTTTTATTTTGTTAATGGTGGCAAAATAGTAAAACTATAACTTAATATTGTCTTATTTATTTATTGGCTGAATTATATTATACAGATTGTTCCTTTAGAGGGAAAACATCCTTTCTTCCACAACTTGTTTCTGCTGTTTCACAGCATCCAAAGGAGGGAGGAATAAATGCTTCTTTGTTTTATTTAATGAGAAATTAAAATGATGAATTAATTGTCATGCATTATCTAAAAGTAATCAGAATTGTTTTTTTATTCTTTTAACCATTAGAAAAGCACAGATTTAAACATGGTTGATATATTTCCTTCTACTGTGGTTTTTGTTTTTTCTTTGATGCTTGTATCATAGCATTTTTTGACAGTGGGAGCTACTAAACGTTAGCCACTAAATCTTTTTAATATGAGAAGTAGATTTTGATAGGATTTTGTTTTTTGTGACAAAGTTGTTTTAGGCCTATCTTGTACTTTTTCTGCTCAGATCTGAAATTTGTCATTTTTTCAAAGAATCCTTGCTCCTTTTGAGAGAGGAAGACAGAATTTAATGACCATCTTTTGAGAACGACAGTGTCTCATTGTTACTGACTGTCTTAGATTTCACTGGCACCCACTACAAAATACCGGAGACTGGATGGCTTAAACAACAAAGATTTACTTTTTCCTAATTTTGGAGGCTAGAAGTCCAAGAGCAAAGTGCCAGTAAAGTTGGTTTCTTCTGAGACCTCTCTCCTAGGCTTCCAGATGGTGGCTCTCTGATTGCTTCTTCACGTGGTTGTCTCTCCACACTCAGACCCCTTGTGTCCCTGTGTCCAAATTTCCTCTGAGAAGGATACCAGTCAGATTGAATTAGAGCCCAGCCATATGACCTCATTTAAACATGATTATCACTCAAAGGCCTTATTTCCAAATACAATCACATTTTGAGATACTGGGGTTTAGTATTTCAACATGAATTTTGAGGGGACATATTTTAGCCCATAACACTATGTTTTCTTCTAAGTTTTCTTCGTGGATAGAATGAGAACAAGTGTCATTTGAAAAGACATAGTAAATAAGTTATGTTATATTTGTGTATCTTTATTCTTTTCTTGGTCTCTTGGTAGGTAAATATTATCACTGGAAATAATTTAAGCATTTTTACCTTTTTTTTCGTATCCCTGGATATAACCCACAAGAGAACTGCTATCAAATTTCTAGATTATACAATCAATTGAAGTAACTTTTCTGTCTGTTTTTGCCATGGACTATACACACGTTTGTTTTAATTGGCTTTAGATTTTAAGAGTTTCAATTTTTTAAAATTCTGTTGGCATATACAACATTTGTATGTTTCCAGCATCAAATTAATGAATGGTTTCTGTGAAGACCCCTCTCAATGCAGTTGCTCCTGTCAGACGGGCCTACCGGGTTTTCATGCAGCGTGTGAACCCCTCTCTCTAAGGATGAATTCTTGTTAACAGTTAAATTTCTAGATTCTCGGTTCCTGGGGCCATCAAATTTTCCTTTATTTCTTTCCTCTCACCTGGTTACTGATATTACCAGAGTCAGACTGTTGTTGGTAATTTGACACATTCCACTCATAATCTGAGCCCCTCCAGTTTGTAACTGTGGGACATTTGTATGAGATAGAATTTTCTAAAGAGTGCTGTATCAGTAAAGATCCCAGCTAGCAAAGTACTGATAAATGTTTAGTAACTGACTATGTGCATGGAGTGGAGGTATAGCATCCGTTTCATTTGTCAGTTTTTGTGATGTAAGTACTGCCACCATGCTTCTTTCAAGATAGCAATGTGATGCCGCTGAAGGCAGATTTGAGAAGTCGTGTTAACTACCCACCTTTGTGAGTCAGCTCCAGGACGTACCGATCCTACATGTTGTTCTTTTACTGTAATATTGAAATTCCTCCCTGAATTGTGGGAATTACATCAATTCTCATTAAACCTAGGAAAATTATAAGAACAACAACCAATAAATTGCAGCAGAAGTGCTGTTATATGTTTTCTACATCGGTCATAAAAATCAACACGGCTTTCTTTTCTTGGGGCATGTACCTTAGGAGGCCTGATCCACAATGTTAGTTGCCCAGCTACCCTGAAGCTTCCATAATGAAGAGAATATATGGAGCGACTGAACAGTGGTGGAGTGAGATTTCTTCAGCTGTTTGTTTTTCTTCAGAGTGGGCAATGTCCTAGCCTCCAGATGACTCCATCTCCAGCCAGCATCCTCTGACTGAAACTGCATGAGAGACCTCAACCAGGAAATACTTAGTTAAGCCCAGTCCACTCTTTGTCCTGTGAAAGATAATAACAAATTATTATTATTATTACCATTACTTATTTACATAATTTTAGGCTTACATAGAGTTGCAAATATAGTATAAAGTATACCATTCAACTAATTTCCTCAAGGTTTTGCAACTGTCCTTTTTAGAGTTCAGGAGAGTTTTAGTTCATTTGGGCAGCAACAACAAAATAATGTAAACTGATTGGCTTATAAACAACAGACATTTATTTCTTACAGTTCTGGAGGCTCGGAAGTTTAAGATCAAGGAGTCAGCAGATTTGATATCTGATGAGGACCCCTTTCCTGGTGCCTTCTTACAGTGTACTCACTCACAGGGTGGAAAGGGCAAGACAGCTCTCTAAGAGAGTCTTTCATAAAAAAAACTTACCCTATCCATGAGGGCATGACCTGATCATTCCCAAAGACCCCAGCTTCTAATACCATCACATCGGTGATTACACTTTAACATAGGAACATGAAGGAAGGGAGGGGGACACAAATATTAAGACTATGGCAAGGATCCAACCCAGGAACTTGAATTACAATGTTTCGGTTTTGATCCCTTAAGTTTTGGGGTTTACAGTTTATATGCAGTTATAGCATCTGAAACATCATTTCCAAGTTTGGGTTAATATGAGTTCCTTTATGTTGATTTGTTACAGATATATTCTGTTTTAGCCCCTAGATCCACTCTCTGTGCCTCTCAACATTTCCTCTTTGTCCCAACAGGCTAACATAATTATGACTCATACAGGACCTTCCTTTTCCTTACATTTGAAATTAACTTCAACTGATTCCAAATGCCAGCAGGATATTGGAGAGACCTAAGAGGGTATGATATTGTACATATTTTCTCTGTCTAATTCAATGTTTTAAGGTCAATGTGAGCTAGCTGTATCTCTTGAATAAAATCACAGCCACTAGAAGTTAACATCCACCCAAAGTTTCTGTCTCAAATTTCCTGCAAGTTTTCTTTCCTTTTGTTCTTTTAGGTTCCAGAATGATAACAGTCCCATTCTTGTCATTCAGCAGTATTTGTGTTTTCTTTTCACACTGCTCATATCTTTGTAAATTGTTTCTTCATTAAACCCTACTCAAATGCCCTGATTTGAATATGTCACATCTGTGGTGGTGTTGTTGCTGTTGTTTTTTCTCAAGACTCTGAATGATTGTGTGATTGATACTGACATATGTCTAAGAATGCAGACCATAAAGATGGGGTTTGTTTTTTGAAGGCTTGTTTATTTGAGAAGTGCCTGGATAAACTTATGAGATTTAGTCTTGAGTCATCTATGATATGCTGGATTTTTAACTTTAAATCAAGAGGTGATGGGATTCGATGGTGTAGGAGGTATAATAGCTATAATTCTAAATTATTGCAGACAAAGGAGAGATTATAAAACTGTGGGGTTACAAGTGCTGTAGGTAACTACTACCTCAGCCCTCCTTTATTTTGTACATTTCAATGAACGTTTTTTTTTTTTTTTACACTCAAAGCATGTGAGGACTTTATCCCATTTTGCTGGCCAATCTTCATGT
This sequence comes from Alouatta palliata, assembly GCA_004027835.1. Classification (NCBI taxonomy): domain Eukaryota; kingdom Metazoa; phylum Chordata; class Mammalia; order Primates; family Atelidae; genus Alouatta; species Alouatta palliata. The sequence goes on from PVKV010008291.1 coordinate 42,000, forward strand.
TTCTTTTTAGGGTATCATACTCTTTTGATTAATTTTATTGTTTGTTACCAGAGATTGTATGTAGGTACTCACCCTCACTTTCATCTCCTCTCCACTACAAAATGGCTAACTTTTTTCTAGTTCATTATGTCTTTCATTTTTTAAATCATAAATAATACCTCAACCTCAAAACTCACACATGCAGGAAGTAGGTTTTAAAAGGGCAGACACAGGCCGAGCGCTGTGGCTCACGCCTATAATCCCAGTGCTTTGAGAGGCTGAGGTGGATGAATCACTTGAAGTCAAGAGTTCAAGATCAGCCTGGCCAAAATGGAGAAACCAGTCTCTACTAAAAATACAAAAATTAGCCAGCCATGGTGGCAGGTGCCTGTAATGTCAGCTATTCAGGAGGTTGAGACAGGAGAATTGCTTGAACCCAGGAAGTAGAGGTGTAGTGAGCCAAGATCGTGCCACTGCACTCCTGCCTGGGTGACAGAGTGAGATTCCATCTGAAAAAGATAAATAGATAAAAATAAAATAAAAGGCAGACACTTACAAGAAGGAAATTCATATCAATGTCCTCTTTAGATGTTGTAATAGGGAAAGCAGAGGTGACAAAAAACAAAAACAAAAACAAACAAAAAGAAACAATGGATAAGAGAATTTTTCCCAAAACTAGAATAAAGGTCTGAGCAAGGAAATTTCCCCACTGCCAGGTTGAGGAGCTTCACCATGTAATGTCCTAAGTGAAATAGTCAATGAAATTCATGTGTCTCTCTTCTGTTCTGTGAATGAAATTGTTGACTTAGGTTATATTTGTCTTATCACAATATCACAGAATGGATATGCAATGAATATTTTTATTAAGACACCAGGCCATAAGGACCCTCATCCAAAGTTAATGGAGAAAACTACTTACCATAAAGAGATCTTAGATTTGGGCTAAATCTAGGGATTAGACTGGATTCAGGTCCCTTCCTAAGAGGATAGTGATTACATGTGTAATAGGAAGAGTGATAGGGCTATTTAGTGGCAAAATATGTGTTTACTCACTCTTCAACAATTTGCATAATATGATAGTTTAAAAAGATTAGCTTTATGTTACAGTGAACTGTCTTCCTACCCCTTTCTCATTTTGTTGAATGCTAAAGTGTAATCACCTCTGAATCACCTTTGAACAGGATGGATTTCATTTTAAGTCACAGCATGCTTCTTGTCAAGAATCATAAAGACAGCTGCAACTACAAATGCACATGAAAATAATGGTAATGAAATTAATGAATTATTTCACTATTTCACATAACAGTGTTTTAATGAGTTCTATGTCAAATTTCTTATAATATAGTCATAGTTATTTACTTTTTTAAAGTAACTAGAGACTATATTGTATACATAAATACTAACACTGTATTTTCTTTAATATGATTTGTAATCTCTTTCTCTTAATAATGCCTATTGTGCTTTACATTGTATTGAGTATCTGCTACTAAGAGTTTTTGTTAGTTTGTTTTTTTTTTCCTGAGAAACAACCCCATTGACACAGCCTGAAGAATTTCATCACCATTGACACTCCAACTTTGGATCAATATTTACCCCACCTTTCATTTTGAAATTCTGCTCATGCTTGGTTTCAATCACGGTATTATTTTTTCCCCTTTTAGCACCAAATTGGTTTACTTTTCTCACTGGTATCTTTTAAAATGTTTTATTTGTTTTAAACATCAGGGAAACTAATTTAACAGCTAATATTTGTATTTGTAAATTTACGATCCCTTGTTTAAATAAGAAATTGACCTTTTATAAAATTTAATAATTTGTAATTTTGGTGTGTCACATCAAGTATTTGTCACTTCTACTTTACTTTCTTAAACATAGTATTTTTTATATTCCTTTGTCTTCCTGCTCTAGTCAAAGGCTACTTTACAGCTCATTTTCAGAACACGTATTTATTAATCCTCCTGAAATTTTTATTGACCTTTTTTCCTGAATTTGATCTATAATTTTTGTTTGTGGCTTTTTAAAAATAGACACTGCTTTTTAAAATTTATTATTTTGAGTTAATATATTTTTCTCTAAGTATATCCTTAAGCAACTTCCTAAGAAAGAAAACATGCATGAGAGAATATTTTTATAAGGTGACATGTGGCCCGGTGTGGTGGCTCGTACCTATATGCCAGCATTTTGAGAGACTGAGATAGGCAAATCACTTGAGGTCAGGAGTTTGAGACCAGCCTGGCCAATGTGGAAACCCCATCTCTACTGAAATTACACAAATTAGCAGGGCATAGTGGCATGCACCTGTAGTCCCAGCTACTTGGGAGGCTGAGGCTGAGAATCATTTCAACCCCAGAGATGGCTGTTGCAGTGAGCTGAGATCTCGTCACTGCACTCCAGCCTGAGTGACAGAGAGACTTCATCTCAAAATAAAAAATAAAATAAGTTTTAAAAAGATGATATATATAAAAATGTAATTTCTTTCTACCTCATCCTTAATTAATAATTTAACAATATATTTTAAGCTGTATTTTCTCCAGAAGGTTGAGGATTAAAAAAATTCTTTATTCCTTTCACTTTCAGTCATTAAAACTGACATAATTTTATTCTTAACCTTTTAACTTTATCTCAGAATACATTTATTATTTTTCCTAACTTCACGATGAGGTTGCATTTCATTCATTGTTCTGAGTACTCAATTTAGTAAGACTTTTCTGCATATTAATTAGTTCTGGAAAATTTATTTAATTCTAGTTGATATCTTTTCAATTTCTTCAGTTCTCTCTTACTACGTTTTGTTATTAGTCTTTCATGCTGTAATTTTATAACTTTTTAATCTTTTTTCTTAAATTATATTTTGTACAGTCCAATTTTTGAGAGAATTTATCAACATTTCTTTCCACATTTTAATCATTTTATTAGTGATATTATATTTTTTGAAAATATAATGACACTAATAAAATGATTAAAAGTTCTTTGGGAAAGCCCAAAGAACTTTATATTTGAAACCCCTCTGGTTTCCAGATGGAGGCATGGATTTTGGGTGGAGGTATGTAGGAGATGCTCAAAGGAAACCCCTGCAGTGGAAACCATGCCCTTCGCAGACCCAGAAAAAGAAGTTTTTCTTTAGCACAGTCCCTCATTAGGAGGCCAGTATAATGTTAACACTGAAACTTAAAAAGAATGTTATAACAAAAGAAAAAATGCACGTAAATCATTTCTGTTATCACTTATGTAAATTATGTAAAAACTTATAAACTGAATCTAATGTGACTATTGCATAAACAGCCAAATATTATCAAATATATGTTTTGTTTGATTAATAATTGAAAGAGAAAAAGTATTTTTTACACATATTATCCTGGATTATATCTAAGAGTCTATTCTTCTTTGGAGGAAGTATCAAAAAGATTAAACTATTCAGGCATAAAGATTGCAAAAATACTTTTTGTAAGCTATATGATATGGTTTGGTTCTATGCCCCATCCAAATCTGATCTTGATTTGTAATCTCCATAATTCCCAGTTGTCCAGGAGGGAAACTGGCGGGAGATGATTGGATCATGGGGGCAGTGTCCCCATGCTCGTCTTATGATAACTAGTGAGTTCTCAGAAGATCTGATGATTTGACAGTTCCTTCTTCACACACACTCTCTCTCCTGCTGCCATGTAAGAGATGTGCCTCCTTCCCCCTCTGCCAAGATTGTAAGTTTCCTGAGGCCTATCCGGTCATGCAGTACCCAAGTCAATTAAATCTCTTTTCTTCATAAGTTATCCAGTCGTGGATATTTCTTTACAGTAGTGTGAGAATGGACTAATGCACTATGTTGCTGATTTCACTTTTCTCAGTCTTGAGAAAATGTCTTTGCTTAATAAAAGGCATGTATCTGTCAGATGACATTTTTATTGCCAAGATAAAGGAATAGAACTCTATGTAACAATGAGGAAATGTGTCACCTGATTCGTTTTCTCAACTTTCATACTTGCCATCTTTTTTGTTTCAGCATATCTCTCTTTTCTGTAGCACTTTTACCTTTTCCCAAACTAAACCCTGCTAAACTGAAACTGTGTGTAATATCTAAGAAAATAAAAAAACAACAATAGCAATGCAACTGACATAACATAATTTTATGGCTGCTTATCTTATTTTGAGGTGCAGAAACTACAAAGTGATAATATGGTTTATTATGATGGTAAAGCAAAATGAAATAATATACAAATGCATTTTTTTAGTAGGAGACTCACTTGGAACCTATAATTTTACCAATGCAAGACTGCTTATATTGAATTACAAAATATGTGAAGGGAAATCAGTATGAGATCGAATTCAACAGGGGGAAAAACTCTTAGAATTTTTTTCAGTATCATGACAGTGTTACCTGGGACTTCATGGAACACTGGATGGAGAGGAGTTTCACAGGATATTACTGATTCTCAGAAATTGTGTAAGGTTAACACCACACGGGAGCATAAACAGTAGATTCACTGGAAAGTGTCTGTGCAGCATAAATGAATTTCAAATAAATGCAGAAATTTCATATCCTAACTGTAGGTTTTTCATTTGGATTTTTACATTTAAATTATATTTAAGAGTTGGGATAAATAAATCGAAATATAAGTGTGTGTTAGTTATTACATATTGTATCTATCAGACATTTTAGCAACATGCTAGGCTTTGGCATGTTTTATAACAAATTAAAATATATGATATCTTCCCTTGAACAGGTTGTACTTTAAAAGAAAGCTACATATTTTTCAGAGAATGTATTTTAGACATATTTAACTTTATTGTGCCCTCTGCTGCATACTTACTCATGTTTACAGATAAATTGTTTGATAATATTGACACAATGTGGTAGGAACTCACCTTCCATTTTCTGTCATAAATTTAGTGGCACATTGACTTCCCTTTTATTCTTTTCTTGACCTCAGAAAGGTATCATTTCTTCTCTCCAAGGCAACATACTCTGTGGGTCTCAGAAGCTATCTGCTTTTTGAAGAATTTTGCTTCTTGCATCATGTTCTTCCTGGCATTTCATTACTTTCATCTCAATTAAAATTTTCCATTACTCTTTCACTTATTTAAGTGTCTTCTATCCTATAAAATCTCTTAGTCAACTCTGCAACCATCCAATTCCTTTGAATCATTAAAGTTGAAAAATCAGTCTATATTTACCGCTTCCACTTCATTACTATACATCTTTACTTCTTCCACAATAATGCTTTGCCTTTCATTCCTCAATTTTTTAACTTCTCTTACTAGGATAGAGATTCGAAGTCTAGCAACCTTTTCTGCTATCTAGCACTGAAAAACCACTTGCAATCAGTTGTCATTTCTTTCTCTGCCATAGCTCTTATTTTTCTTGTACCATTCTTCAACTTATCACCATCTAACATCCTACTTTAAATCTTTATTTCTCACACCTAAAGAATCAAAATTTCTTTCTAACTATTGGAATATCCTTACTCTGTATGTCTTCCAATTTATTATAGGTACAGTTGCTAAGTGCATCTTCTGAAACATTGACATGATAAATATTGTAATGTTAAGTATCTCTGCTGCATTCTTGTCTACAGAATAAAGACGAGAAGACTTGTCTTTTTTTCAGCACTCTACAACCTGACTCTAAATCACCTTTCTGATTTTACTTTACGTTGTTTCCTTTTATAGTCCCTATAATACTGCTCATAATCTTTATGTCCATACATTTGCTCTCATTTTAAAATAGCAAATCTTTGTCTACATTCTATAGTACATTTCCACTTTTCCTTCATCAATGTTTCCCTGATGCTTTTAGCAGAAAATATTTTCTATTTTTAACTTTTGTCATATTTTATCTACATTTTTTTTTTGTAAATATATTTTATTACTCGGCAAACATAACAGGGTTAATAGTAGTGCATGAAAAACAACATAAACAAGAATTGCAAAAAGCAATATTTGGGTTTCAAATTTTATTATAAATAATAACACTTTATTAATGTAATAACTTTGCTAAACATAAGATTTTTCTAGTTTGATTTTCTGCAAATTCATTGATTATGTTATCAAAATATATAATTTACCGACTTTATTTTTAGGTTATAGAAATAAAAATAATACTAAAGCACTCTTTGCAAATGCAAGATCACAAATAAAATTTTGATAGTTTTGATTTTGAGAAGAAACTTTGTGGTGAAACAATCTGATTGGAATTTTCAAAATTGTACTTTTGAATTTAAAAAGTTCCATATAAATCCTAAATTAAAATATTTTATCAAATATCCATAAAAAATAAGTTGGATTTTATCAAAATAAAAATAGTTTTCTCTGTGAAAGACCTTGTTAGGAGAATGAAAGTAAAAACTACATATTGGAAGAAAATATATTCAAACCACAAGTATCTTTTTTTTTTTTTTTTAAATAAATCCATTGGTTCCAGCACCATTTTTTGAAAAGACTATTCTTAAGACTTTGTATTACTTTTTTTGCCATTGTCGAAAATCAGTCAGCTATATTTGTGTATGTCTATTTCTGTGCTGTGATGCATTGATATATATGTCCGCATATCCACCGGTACCACACATTCTTGATTACTATAGCTGTATATAAATCCTAAAAGCAGGTAGAGGGATTCATTCCATTACAGTTTTTCCTGAAGTTATTTTAGCAATTCTAGTTAATTTTCCTACATTAAATTTTGTCGATGGATGATCTTGGTAAATTTTTTTGTCTTGGAGAATTTATATCTTCATTATTTGGAGCTTTTGATCAAGCAACATAATATGTTTCCTTGTTTCTTTAGGTCATCTTTGACTTCTTTCAGCAGCATTTTGTCAAGTTTGGCCTAAAAATTCTATATGTAAGTTTTCTTGTATGTGTTTATAAGTATTTCATTGTGTTTGAATTATGTAAATAATATTGTAACTTTACATTTCAATGTTTTTATTGTAGTCCACATAAAATTGAATTTATTTGCTGATATTGTACCCTGCAACCTTGATTAACTTAATTGCTAGTTCTAGCAGTTATTTTTAGGTTCTTTAGAATTATCTACACAAAAAATCATGTCATTTGCAAATACTTTAACTATATATTTTCATTTATGTTAATATTTATATATCTCTTTGTGTACTATATGTAGGTTTCTGAGCTGTACATTTATCTCCACCATTAATACTAAAAATGTGTGAGAACAGAATTTTAGTGTTGCACATTAATAGTTCTCAATAAATAGTTTTGAATAAACTGGGTGAAATTCTTCAATTTCTTATTTATTGCATTCATAGTACTATAGCATAAGTACTGTAGTGTGAAATATGAATTAACTTATTCTTTTGTTAACATGGCATGTTAAATCAGAATATGTGGAAATTTTCCCAGCATATGTAAAATGATGCCTGCAACAGAATCTGTGAGTTTCTTAATATTAATAGGACAACCCCAATTTATTATGAATGAGTCTTTTTTATTAGACCTCAATTATGTTATTTGTCAGTTATCCTTGCGGTAATTGAGGAACACTCAAAATGACCAAAGGACCTTAACAACTTCTAAAAATGTAATGTTCCTGTTTGATATTATTTTTACTGACATATAATAATTGTACACATTTATGAAGTAAAACATGATGTTTTGAAACATGTTTATATCGTGTAATGACTAAACCATTGGGTCACACGAAGCTACAAATACTATAAAATTGCATGGAGATGAATACACAAACACACACATGCAAAATGTTATGCATAACTGGTGAAATCAGAGTAGTTGTCAAAATTGTAACAATGTTATTTTTCCTGGTTTTTATTGTACTGTGGTGATAAAAGGTGTTAATATTAGGAGAGGTTCAGTGAAGGGCACATGTGACCTTCCTGTTCATTTCTTTGAAACTTCCTAAAATTTTACAATTATTTCAAAAAGGATAAAGCTAAATATAAAAACAAAATTCCCAGGTTAGTTTTATGCAGCCTCTTCACTCTCCTCTGACTGACATCTGGAAATCCTTGCGTGGGATGTTTTTGGGGAAATTCATATGACTTACATAAACACTTCCTCCATTGGTGGCAAGAATATTATAATACTGTCACTAAAGAAATATCATTCTTGAGTGTTTTTGAAAAGCAAGAATCTCTATCAGGCACAGGTTAGAAACATACTGCTTAATTTAAATTTAATCCACTCATCTTTTTTTGTTCCACATTTGGCTGCTCAGACCTTTTATTATAGTGATAAAAGATAAAATAAATTTCAAACTCCCTGTACTGGTATGTTATATACCCAGGGTTAGCAATAGTTGTTAGTCATTTCATTGCTGAGGAAGGTCACTGAATTTGCATGATTCTTCTTTTATTGTGAATATATAATTCACATTTGATTCCGAAGTGATATCTTTGGCTCTCCGGTTCATAATCCCAATTGTAGCTATTCATTAGCAGTGGGTAATCAGATGAACTAACAAGATGAACATGAATGAACAATGTCATTTCTTAGTTATTAAAAAACTGCAATACTGGGATTCATGGTGAGAAAAAGAATGTGTTGATACCATGAGATAAATCTCCTATTATACTCAGCATCTCAGCATGGTTAAAACCCTTCATGGGTACCACATTTAGTTTTGGCTCTGCAACTTAAAAGGGAATTTACAGAGGATTAAAAGAGACTACCATAAATGATTAAAGGATTAAAAATATAACCTCTGAAAGAAGGTTAAAGGGACTGTAATTGTTTAGCCGGGAGGCTAGAAAGCCAAGAGATAAGTTAGAATTGTAGGCTAAGAATAAAACAGAAGGCAGACAATGATACAGACAACATTATATTGTATTCTCTAACTCTTCTGACTATGTCTGAAACAACTGTACATAAATTGCTACATAAGGGAGTTTGATTACATTTCAATGAAATTTCAAAAAATTCATTTTTTAGATATTTAAAATTATTACCTATAGATGTTATAGTAATTCCACAGATGCAATCAAAGTGTATCTAATTGAATTGACCTACCTGAAATAACACTAGACATGTAGTGAGTCCTCTGTCATAGAATCCCCTTAACAAAGAATTGCTCTAAATGAAGTCAATCATAGTAAAAACAACAAAAATTAAGGGCATTTACATAAATCACAAAGGCAGATGTGCTTTTGTGTAACAGTGGAAAAAATGCTTCCTGACTAAATAATAGTACAGAGAGCCAATCTCAAGTAAAATTATGCTCTCCACCTGCCGAGTTTGCTATCTTTCCACACCTCCTGTATGGCATATTTTCCCTCTTTGTATTTTAGGGATTCAATGCATTCCTATTCTTCCAGCCTATTCTCCTATCCCCATTAAATCATTCATGTGTTTATTAGTTCTGCATAAGTTTACTAAGTATCAAATATACTACGGGAATGATATTGGCTGAAAAGAATGCAGTGGATAATGAATAAAAAGGAACAAATGTTGTCATTATAGAGTTAACAGCTTAGTAGGGATACATAGGAGTAAACATTCATTGCGGTACAGGATGCTAACTTTGGTAGTGTGGCAATTATGATAACCTAACATTCCAGTAATCAAAGAAATGTAGATCCCACTTTATGAGATGGCAGAGTAACTTAATCTTGCCTACTAACAATACCTAGCAGTTGCTTCTAATTTGTGTAGTTTCTGTTCAGATTACAGTAGTTATTTTAAGGTAGCTATTCAGTCTTTCTTAATATTAATCTTTTCATCATTTTCCTGCTCAGATGACAGTGTTCAGTATATCTTGCTGACAAAGGGATTGGAGTCTTGAATAGGCACAATGAGTCTGTGGTACTCCTTGGGCCCCTGAGTGACTCTCAGATGAAGGTTTTCCTTGGCCACCTATCTCATCATTGCTCATGGGTCTCTGCCTTTGAGAGCTGCAGCTGGTGAACATATGGACTATACTCTTTCGTCTTGATCTGAGCCTGGAGTCGTCCTGGTGGCTCAGTCCCAATTCACTTTTCACGTATTCCCCTGATACCTGGCTGTGATTCCCATTTGATTTCTGATCTGGCTGAGGTCACACTAGACTGCACTCTTAGCCCCGTTTAGTCCTTTCCAAGACCAACTTCTGAAACACTAACAAGCCAACATCATCGGCTACATTTTTGTCTTGCCAAGGGTAATTCACAATCTTAACAGCTGCCTCGTCATGCCGGTAAATCAACAGCCAAAAAAGTGGCTTGCTATATTTGCTGGTTTGAATGATTTTGATAATCAGAGGAAAATCAGATGAAGTTTGTGAAGTGGCCCACAAACTTCATCCCTGACGTACGTGGGCCACTCCAATCCCTTCTCACTCTACAGTGGGGTGAGAAGGAGTATGTCTGCAGTGCAAAGGATCCCCTGGGGCATCCCTTAGTACTATTTCTGCTCTATAATTAAAAAGGTAAAATTACAACTCAGTACAGGCAAATCTGCTAGTGACCCACACACTTCAGGAATAAAGTTTTGAATGAGCTTACTCCATGAAAAAACTAAACGATGCAAGATACCTGCTGAAAAGAAAACAATATACACTTGAAGAAAGTAGTTATAAATACTAGTTGAAACCACGTGACCACTGGATGTACGTAGTTCTTCCTGGTTTTGATATAAATACACACATAACATTTTTTCTCTTTTTTTATATATAAATGTGTGTGTGTGTGTGTGTGTGTGTGTGTGTATGTATGTATTAATCAGGGTTCTTCAGAGGGATAGAATTAATAGGATATATGTGTATATGAAAGGGAGTTTATTAAGGAGAATGGACTCACATGATCACAAATGAAAGTCCCTTGATAGGCCACCTACAAGCTGAGGAGCAAGGCGGGCAGTAGTGGCTCAGTCGAAGTCCCAAAGCCTCAAAAGTAGGGAAGCCAATAACGCAGGCTTCAGTCTGTGACCAAAAGCTTGAGAGCTCCTGGCAAACCACTGGTGCTAAGTCCAAGAGTTGAAAGGCCGAAAAACCTGCAGTCTGATGTTCAAGGGCAGGAAGCATCCAACACAGGAGAAAGATGAAGGCTGGAAGACTCAGCAAGCCAGCTTACTCCACCTCTTTCACCTGCTGCTTTTTCTAGCCAATCTGGCAGCTGATTAGATGGTGCCCACCCACATTGAGGTCCCAGTCCACTGATTCAACTATTAATCTCCTCTGGCATCACCCTCACAGACACACCCAGAAACAATATTTCACATCGTTCAATCAAGTTATCACTTAATATTAATCATCACAATATAGCATTAAAATTATAATATATTTAGATAGTGAGATAATTTCTTTTTTTTTTTTTTTTTTTTTTTGAGACGGAGTTTCGCTCTTGTTACCCAGGCTGGAGTGCAATGGCGCAATCTCGGCTCACCGCAACCTCCACCTCCTGGGTTCAAGCAATTCTCCAGCCTCAGCCTCCCGAGTAGCTGAGACTACAGGCACATGCCACCACGCCCAGCTAATTTTTTGTATTTTTAGTAGAGACGGGGTTTCACCATGTTGACCAGGATGGTCTTGATCTCTTGACCTCGTGATCCACCCGCCCCGGCCTCCCAAAGTGCTGGGATTACAGGCTTGAGCCACCGCTCCCGGCGATAATTTCTTATATATTATATAATTTGTTTATATAGAAAATAAAGGCTTTCTAATAGAAATTTGAACTTACCCAATTTTAGGAGCTCATTAAACAGTCTACATGAGTCTGCTAGTAGTTCTACTTGCTCATGATCAAATCCTGATTGATACATCTGAATATTAATGTGATAATAAGTAACACATGGATAAGAAGTGTAACTAATAGGATAGTTGTTAAAACTAAATATATTAATATCTTATTCATAGAATTAGTGTAACAATTAGCCAATTATAATGTTAAACAATCCTTAGAACATTTCTGGCCTAATGAACATGGCTTTTGGTATGGTATTATCACAATTATTAATAGTATTATCCCAATTTTAATAAGTATTATTATTCTTTCTTAAAAGTCTAATCATTTTTGTATTTACCTATCAATTGTATATTGTTTTAATTTATCTGCTTTTGGAATTATGTAAATTGAATGGTACTATCTGTATTTGTTTCTGACTTGCTTACTTTCTGCAATAGCATGTGGTCACTGCAACACTGTCCTCCCTTTCCTTAACACATATTTATTTATGTAAACAATGCCATAATTATTATGCCATATTAATATATAACAAAATATATAAACATATTATAATTTATATGCTTCATAGAAATTATCTAAAGTTTGAAAATCTTTATACATGTATGTAAAATCAGAAAGAAATATATATAGTAGGTTGTCACATGGTTATAACTGTTGTTTATAGTTACTTCCTTTTACTCTTCTAGATTCTTTTTATGCTTGGTAATTATCTTGGCTTGGCTGATCCCCTCTGGGGTGGGCTGGCCCAAATGTCATCCTTGAAGTATGTGGGCCACTATCAAATCTGCTTATATTAGGTTGCTGTAATTTACTTTTGTTTTTTTTTTTTGAGACAAAATCTCACTCTGTCACCAGGCACCAGGCGCCAGGCTGCAGTGCAGTGGTGCAACCTTGGCTCACTGCAACCTCCGCCGCCCGGGTTCAAGCAACTCTCCTGGCTTAGCCTCCCGAGTAGCTGGAACTACAGGGGCGTGCCACCATGCCCAGCTAATTTTTTTGTATTTTTAGTAGAGATGGGGTTTCACCATGTTGACTAGGATGGTCTCGATCTCTTGACCTCGTGATCCACCCGCCTCGGCCTCCCAAAGTGCTGGGATTACAGGCGTGAGCCACTGCGCCCTGCCTGTAATTTTACTTTTTAAAAATCACAGGGCAGGGTGAAACTAAGGAAGTACTCCCGAATATCTTTGGCATTCTAGAGAAACTCCTCAATCAATCTAACTTTGTCTTGATCATCAATTTCCTACTGAAAATACCAGGTTATTTTTAGTTTTTCTGTATTATAGAAAATGTTGTTAAAAATATATCAGTTATCTACTGCAGTGTAACGTATTACTCCATAACTTGTTAGTTAAAACAATAATCACTTATTTACTCATGATTCTTTAGGTTAGAAATTTAGGCTGGGTTTAGCCCGAGCTATTAACCTTCTCCTTGCATAATGTTTACTAGGAGCAAACAAATGTCTGGGGGCTTAGCTAGGATGACTGGGGTGGCTGGCCCTTTTCCTTCATATGGTCTTGCATATACAAGGTGGTCTTGCATGTGCAGGCTTGTTCATGTGATGGCAACATTCCAAGAGAACAAGAGCAAGGGCAGTAAAGCTTCTTAAGGCTGAGCCTTGTATCAGAGACAGAATAATGTCCACTGCATTGTATTAGTCAAGCAAGTCACACATCCAGCTTAAATTAAATAGCAGGAAAATGGACTCCATATTTTTACGAGAGGAGTTACAAATAACTTTGAGCCACAACATATTCTCACTACTTATTACATTAATACAGTCCTACTCTCATGCGATTACCAAAAGTCTTTTCCAGTTACAATATTTGGTTTAAAACTTACTATCTTTTCATCTGCATTTGGTCTAGATGTGGATAAGAAAGTTGGGATGCAGTTTCTCTTCTCCAAAACACCTGCTACTTAAAAAGATAAAGTATCTTTCTCCCTCAAATTTAATACACAGTCAGGACACCATGCAAGACAACCACAATACATCCTGCCAATCAAAAAGGGAAACAATAAAATGTATCTAGAGGTCACTAATTCATAGCTATTTTTAAATCCCTTTAAGCACAATGGCAACTTCTCCCAGTTTCTGTGGGATTAAAGTAGTTTTTGACTAGCACCTATTTCTGCAATCTGAGAGTGGTTTTCTAATTATTTTTTTTCCTTTACTTCTGAGATCCATCATCTGTGTTGTTGGGTGTAGCCCTGAGGTGTTTATCTTTTACATAAGAAATGGTTTATGTTTTCATCAATGTGGCGTTTTTATCTTGCTTATTTTCTACAAAATGTCAATGTTCCAGAGGGTTGTTTTTGTCTTTTTATAGGTTCTATTCCCTTTAGTTTGGGTAGGTGATACTTTTGTTAGTATAACTCCCTCAAAGTTGTTATGGGTTTCCCCTGAATCTTTAGTTTACAGCATTTTCTAAAAATGAAATTGACACTTTTCTAAAAAAAAAAAAATAAGCTTTATTCTGTTAAGATCCATGTGTCAGTCTATTCTGGAATAGAGTGCTTAAGATTCTTAGAAGTGTTTTCTCATAGTAGAACAATTTACAATCCTTTGGATATATACCCAGTAGTGAGATTGCTGGATCAAGTGGAATTTCTATTTCTAGGTCCTTGAGGAATCGCCACACTGTCTTCCACAATGGTTGAACTAATTTACACTCCCACCAACAGTGTAAAAGTGTTCCTGTATCTCCACATCCTCTCCAGCATCTGTTGTCTCCAGATTTTTTAAGGATCGCCATTCTAACTGGTGTGAGATGGTATCTCAATGAGAACACGTGGACACAGGGAGGGGAGCATCACATACTGGGGTCTGTCGGGGGGGAAAAGGGGAGGGACAGCGAGGGGTGGGGAGTTGGGGAGAGATAGCATGGGGAGAAATGCCAGATATAGGTGATGGGGAGGAAGGCAGCAAATCACACTGCCATATGTGTACCTATGCAACAATCTTGCATGTTCTTCACCTGTACCCCAAAACCTAAAATGCAATAAAAAATATATATATTAAAAATAATAATAATAAAATAAACAAAGTGTTTTCTCATTTTTTTTTAATATAATGATTACTTGGGCAAGTGATTCAAAAATTCCAAATATGTGTATTTTCTATTAAACATTTTCATAATAATTGATTTGATTTTCTGTTACAGGTTTAAGGACAGTGTGCTCTATTATTTTTGGGTGTGGCATTCTATATTTGTTTATTAGGTAATATATGTATTTTTAATCATATTCAAATATTCCATAATATCAAAAAGTAAAATCGTGACTATATATTTGGCTATGATTGTCAGATTATTCATTTCTTTCATTATTTCTGTAAATAAAGTTTTATATGCTAAGGCTGTGTTAAATATCATCTAAATTAAAAATGTTTTTTTTAGTTATTGGACTCCCTTTGACCTATTTTTTTTCTGAACTAGATGTAAAACTCCTCTAGTAAGATTTTTTAAACACATAGTCATACCTCCAAAGACACCTTCAGGCTAGAATGATAAATAATGTTACCACACAAGTCTTCAAATACACCTTGGTTCTCAGTGTTCTATGAGCACAAAGTGGGCCAAGTATGTCATGTCGTTTCCAGGGAAAAAAGAATATTACCTAGTAATGAGTTTAGCTGTAACAACAGAAAATAAAGCTCTGTTGGAGCAGAGGTAACCTAATTTCTTTTATGAAGGGCCTAGTAGTATTTTAAGGTTTATGAGCCATACAATCTTCATTGCAGCTACTCAATTCTCACACAAAAACAGCTGTAAACAAATTTAAATTTGAGTGACAAGTCTTTGTCACTCAAAGTCCTTAATTTACATTTGAATTCACTCTAAGTGTTGTACATTCTATAGATTTAGACAAATATATAATGATATATATATACAGCATTAGAGTATTATGCAGATTAGTAAACTGGAACAAGACATGAGTATTCATTCTTACTACTACTATTAAAAATAGTTCTGAAAGTCCCAGCCGGAACAATCAGTCAAGGGAAATAAATGAAAGGCATTTCAACAGAAAAATAAGAGTTTAAACTAACTTTCTTTGCTGTTGATATGATCCTATATGTAAAAAACACTTAAGACTCCACCAAAAGAATCCTGGAAATGATAAATGAGTTAAGTAAAGTTTCAGGATACAAAATCAGTGTACAAAAATCTGTGGCATTTCTAGACACCAAAATGATGTTCTAGCGAAGAACTGAATCAAGAACAAAATCCCACTTACAACAACCACACAAAACAAATGAAATATCTTGGAATTTATCTCACCAAAAAGGCAAAAGATCTCTATGATGAGAATTATAAAACATTGCTGAAAGTAATTCGAAATGACACAAATAAATGGAAAAACATTCCATGCTAAAAGATTGGAAGAATCAATTTGCTAAAATGGCCATACTTCCCAAATCGTTTTATAAATTCAATACTATCCATATGAAAGTACCTATGTCATTTTTTACAGAATTAGAAAAATCTAGTTTAAAATGTATTTTGAACAAAAAAAGCACTCGAATAGCCAAAGGAATTCTAAGCAAGGAGAAAAGAGCTGGAGGCATCAGGCATGACATTACCTGACTTCAACCTATACTCTAAGGCCACAGAAACTACAGCATCATGGTCCTAGCAAAAACAGACACATAGCCAATGGGATAGAATAGAGAAATGAGAAATAAACTCACACACAACCATCTGATCTTCAACAAAATTAACAGAAGTAAGCAGTAATGAGAGGACACTTTATTTAATAAATGGCACTGAGATAACAAACTAGCTATATGGAGAGAATGAAACTGGACCCTATCTGTCAGCATACACAAAAATTCAAAGAGCTAAAAATAGAACTGCCATTTGATCCAGTAATCTCAATATTCAGCACCTACCTAACGGAAAATAAATCACTGTATCCAAAAGGCACCTGCCCTCATATATTTATCACAGCACCATTCACAAAAGCTTTCATGGAATCAATCCAAATATGACATCAAATTTTCTTTTATCCCATTTTTATCCCAAGATGTATTAAAAACTTTAATGTCATACCTCAAACTACAAAAATCCTGGAAGAAAAACCTAGAAAATAGTTTTCAACAACAGCTTTGGCAAACAGTTTATGACTATGTCCAGCAAAGCAATCACAACCAAGGCAAAATTGACAAATGGGACCTAATTAAACCAAAGAGCTTCTACAAAGCAAATGAAATTACCAACAGAGTAAACAGCCTGATAACTTCTTTCTCTGAAGACTCCTCTATTTGAAATTAATATAGCTATTATTGCTTTCTTTTGATTAGTATAAGCCTGCTGTATCTTTCTCCATCGGTTTAGTTGTTAAAAATATTTTACAGATTTATGGGATAAAAATGCAGTTGTATTACTCAGGATTACTCAGGTATATTGCATAGTAGTCAATTCTGGGCCTTCAGTGTAGCCATCACCCAAATAGTGTACATTGTAAACAAATGGTAATATTTTATTGCTCACTTCCTCTCACCCCTCCACCTTTTGGAATCTCTAATATCTATTATTCCACTTTTTATGTCAATGTATGTTTGTTTTTTAGCTCCTACTTATAATTGAGGGCATGTAGTTTAATTTTCTGTTTCTGAGTCATTTTACTTATGATAATGGTCTCCAGTTCCATCATTTTCCTGCAAAAGACATGATTTTATTTTCTTTTGTGCTTGAGTAGTATTTCATATATATGTATATGTGTGCATGTGGGTGTATGTGTGTGTGTGTACATATATATATATATATGTATTTTTTTCTGGGTTAGTAGCGTATTTATTTTTTAAATGTATGTATTATACTTTAAGTTCTGGCATACATGTGCAGATTGTACAGGTTTGTTACATAGGTATACATGTGCCATGGTTGTGGTTTGCTGCATCCATCACACAATCATCTACATTAGATATTTCTCCTAATGCTATCCCTCCCCAACCCCCCCACCCTCTGCTATTTCTCCCCTAGCGCCCCACTCCCATGGCCCCGGAGTGTGATGTTTCCCTCCCTGTGTCTCTGTATTCTCATTGTTCAACACCCACATATGAGTGAGAACATGTGATGTTTGGTTTTCTCTTCTTGTTTCAGATTGCTGAGAATGATGGTTTCTAGTTCCATCCATGTCCCTGCAAAAGACATGAATTCATCCTTTCTCATGACTGCATAGTATTCCATGATATATAAATGCCACATTTTCTTTATGCCTTCTATCATTGATGGGCATTTGGGTTAGTTCCAAGTCTTTGCTATTGTGAACACTGCCACAGAAAACATACATGTGCATGTGTCTTTATAATAGAAAGATTTATAATCCTTTGGGTATATATCCAGTAATGGGATTGCTGAGTCAAATGGTATTTCTATGTCTAGATCCTTGATGAATCAGCACACTGTCTTCCACAATGGATGAATTAATTTAAACTCTTACCAACACTGTAAAAACATTCCTATTTCTCCACATCCTCTCCAGCATCTGTTATCTCCTGATTTTTTAATGATTGCCATTCTAACTGGCATGAGGTGGTATCTCAGTGTGATTTTGATTTGCATTTCTCTAATGGCCAGTGAAGATGAGCTTTTTTTCATATGTTTGTTGGTTGCATAAATATCATCTTTTGAAAAGTGTCTGTTCATATCCTTCACCTATTTTTGATGGGGTTGTTTTTTTTTTTTTTTTTTTTTTTGTATTCTCTGTGGATTCTGGATATTAACCCTTTGTCAGATGGGTAGATTGCAAAAATTTTTTCCCATTCTGTTGGTTGCTGATTCACTATATTTAAAGTTTCTTTTGGTGTGCAGAAGCTCTTAAGTTTAATTAGATCCAATTTTTCTATTTTGACTTTTGTCAAAAACAAGCAAGGGGAAAGGATTCCCTATTTAACAAATGGTGTTGGGAAAACTGGCTAGCCATATGCAGAAAGTTGAAACTGGATCCCTTCTTTACACCTTATACAAAAATTAACTCTAGGTGGATTAAAGACTTAAACAGGAGACCTAACATCATAAAAACCCTAGAAGAAAACCTAGCCTATATATACATATATATGTATTATATGCATATGCAAATGTCTACCAGTGGAAGAAAGGATAAAGAAAATATGATAACATATTTGGATTGTCCATGACTTTGCTTTTGTGAATTGTGCTGTGATAAATATACAAGTGCAGATGTTTTCGGATGCAATGATTTCTTTTCCTTTGAGTAGGTACCAAATAGTGAGATTGCTGGATCAAATTTTTCCGTAGAGATTGTGCTAATTTACATTCCCACCAACAGTGAGTGCATAAATATTCCCTTGTCTCTGCATGTTAGCCAACATCTATTAATGTTTGACTTTTTATTAACAGTCATTCTGACTGGTATACGATGTGTCTAACTGTGTTTCAATGTGCATTTATCTGATGATTAGTGATGCTGAGCATTTTTTCATATGTTCTTTGTTGGCTTATATGTATTCTCTTGAGAAATCTCTGTTCAAGTTTTTTTATCACCCTTCTAATTGATTTTTTCTTGCTGTTTGAGATTCTTGTGGATCCTGAATATTAGCCCTTTGTCACATATATAATTTGTGACTATTTTCTCCCATTCTTTAACTTCTTATTTTACTCTATTGATTATTTATTTTGTTCTGCAGAAGATTTTTAGCTTAATTAAGTTCAATTTGTCTATTTTTGTTTGTGTTGTGTTTACTTTTAAGAACATGGTCATAAATTCTTTGCCTAGAGCAATGTACAGAGTAGTTTTTGCTAAGTTTTGTTTTAGAATTTTATAGTTTTAGGTCTTACATTTCAGTGATGTATCCCTCTTGCATTAGTTTTTGTATATCATGAGAAAGATGGATACAGGTTTATTCTTTTGCATATGGCTATCGAATTTTTCCAGCACCTTTTGTTGAGTAGGATATCCGCTCCCTGGTGTGTATTTTTGTCAGCTTGATCAAAGTTTGGTTGCTTTTAGGTGTGTGGATTTATTTTGGGGTTCTCACTTGTGCTCCATTGATCTCTGCATGCTTTTATACCAGTGCCATGGTGTGTGGTTATTAGAGCCTTGTATAATTTCTCCTCAGGTACCGTGATACCTCCAGCTTTATTCTTTAACTTATGATTGCTTTCATTATTCATGATATTCTGTGGTTCCATATAAATTTTAGAGTTTCTTTCTTTTAATTTTGTGAAAATGACTTTGGTAATTTATAGGAATTGCATTGATTTTATTGATTCCTTTGAGAAGTATGATAAATGGAATTATATTGATTCTTTTGATCCATGAGCATGGGATGTTTTATCTGTGTTTGTGTCTGCTACCTTTGCTTTTCTCAGTGTTTCGTAGTTCTTCTTGTAGAGACATTTTACTTCCTTGGTGAAAATGTATTCCTAGGTATTTTATGTGAGTTTTTGTAGCTATCGAAATGGGACTGAGTTCTTGATTTGGTTCTCAGCTTTATGGTTATTGATGTATAAAATTTCTACCAATTTTTGTAGCTTGATTTTTTATTCTGAAACTTTATTGCAGTCATTTATCAAACCTAGGAATCTTTTGGGGGATGGATCTTTAGAATTTTCTGGTATAAAATTATATAATTAGTGAATAGATAATTAGATTTTCTCTTTTCCAATTTAGATACTTTTTGTAATCTACACGTTTCTATATTTAAAGCAGTTTTCTTGTTGACAATGTATAGTTGGGTCTTATTTTTTGATCCACTCTAATATCGTCTTTCAGTGGCTGCATTTAAACTATTAATCTTCATGGTTCACACCTGAATTCTTAGCTGAGTGTGTTGGCATGCACCTGAGTCCTAGCTACTCAGGAAGCTGAGGCAAAATGCACACTTGAGCCCAGGAGTTCAAGGCTGCAGTGAGCTATAAGTTTGCCACTTGAATTAAGCCTGGGAAACAGAGTGACATACATTTCTTAAAAATAAAAAATAAACTATTGATGTTCAAAGTGAGTAATGATACAGTCATATTAATATCTACCATATTTGTTCATATTTTCTATTTATTGCCTTAGTGTTTCTATCTTTGTTTTAGACTCTTTGTTTTTCTTTTGTGTTATTAATTGAGCATTTTATATAATTTTCTTTTCTTTTTTTAGTATTTGAGTTTTACATATTTTTCTTTTTCTTTTTAACCTTTTTTTAGCTCTCACTTGTTCATTTTTACAGTTGTGTTTTTGTAGTTTGAAAATGATAAATGCCTAGTTATTTGTCTTATTAGAAGTTCTCTGACCTTCCTGGCCCTATAGTTTGGCATCTGACATTAACTTGTAAACATTCTCAATTATTGTTTTAAATATTTCTTTAATTCCTTTCTCTTTATAGTGTTCTCATTACATGCACATAATACCTTTTGTAGTTGTCTCAAAGTCCTTGAATATTCTTTTATTATTTTCCTTCTTAAATAACATTTTCCTGTTTGCGTTTTAGTTTCAGAAGTTTCTACTTGATATACACACGCTCACAGATTTTTTTTCCTCTGCTGTGCCATGTCTACTACTAATAGGCCCATTGAAGTCATTTCTGTTACAGTGGTTTTAATCTCTAGCATTTATTTTTGGTTCTTAGAATTTTTATTTCTCTGCTTGCATTGCCCATATGTTTTTGAATGTTGTCTAGTTTATCTATTAGAATCATTAGCATATTAATCATAATTATTTTGAATTCTCAATCAAGTTGAACATCCCTGCCATGTCTGATTCTGTTATTTGTTCTGTGTCCTCAAATTATGTTTTTATGTCTTTCAGTATGTCTTGTAAGTTTTTCTTAAATTACCAAAAAATAAAAACAAAACTGGGCATGATGTGCCAGTGAACAAAATAGTGCTATAAATAGACCTTGAACAATGTGAAACTTCTAGTTCCACTCTTCCCTTATGTAGAACAGAATAGCTAAAGTGGGCTGGAGTTGGGTGTTATCTTTTTTTCCATGTCAGTTAGGGTCTGGTAAAACTCCAGCAGCTTGGATTCTGATTAAATAGTTTCTCCTGAGGGAATACTTGTTTAAGAAGGACACTTTTATCTGCTATATTTCAAAATGTATCTTTTATTTTCCTCCTGCTAGAAGCATTAAAGTTTTTCTTTGATATTCACTGTGAGAATCTAGTAAAATTCCAGGAGGTAAAACTGGAAAGTATGACCCCTACCATGACTGGGTCCTTCTGGAGATTTTATTTCTCATACTTGTTCAAAAGGAACCTCCAGCAATTAATTAATTATAGTCAAAATTTCCCCACCTGGACACTGGTTCCTGCAGAGTGCTCCTGTTCCAGTGAGTTGTGACTCTCAGTAATCTCCTGCTGATCTCTATAATTTGGGGAGCAGTGGTATGTACTATCACTCCACTTTTCTTATATATCTAATATTTGTTATTTTTTTTTTAGTTTCTTCAGGGTTTTACCTGCTATTAGGATTCTCTTGATTCCCAGACTTCTTAGATTCCAGATCCAAACCTGGCTTCTTTGTAATTTTTCATAATTTTGTGTCTCTGCAAATATATTCAAATTTTTTCTTTGAATTTATTAAACAAATTTGTTTTCTAAAATTATGTTTGAGAGTTCCAATATTTAAAATGAATTTTGACTTTATCCACTCTCTATTGTTTACATTCATTCTCACTTAGTAGTGGCTAATTTATTTGTGTGATTTTTGCCTGTGGACTATTTGATTTTAATAGAAATTAATCTGTGGTCATTTTTTTGGTATTTCTTGATTTAAGTTTCTCCAGATAGGATTTGCATTTGCTTCTGTTTCCTGCCTGGAGCCACTAATAGCCAGAATGACTTTAAATTTAATTCCTGCTTTGATGTTTGATGTTTTCCAGAGGACACAGGTAGCATGTTGGGATAAAAAGAAAAAAAGCGGTATTAGAGCCACTTTAGAATTTTAAAGTTGCAAAAGAGATTTTTATTTACTTTGCCAAAGTGGAGGTAATTGAGATTCATTTCTGTGTCCACCTCAGTGCTTCTTATTTATTATTGAATCTTACCCTGAGGGTGTAAGATTCTAAGTTTGGATCACTAAGTCTTATGAAGGTGTTCTTTAGTTTTCCCCCTTGTCTGGGATGTACAACTGTCAATTCAGAAGCTTATGATCCCAGAGTACAGAAAAAAAAAAATAGGTAAAGCCATCCTTAAAATTTACAGTTTTTTTTTTTTTTGGTTTTTTGTTTTTGTTTTTGTTTTTTTTAAATAGAATTCTTATTCTCAATTAACTTGTGAGTTTCTTTCAATGCATCTATGTCGAGTGTTTACCATGTATCTAGGACTGTTTTTATCTCTAATTTTAGTTGTTTTATTTGAGAGAACTATTTAGAATTATAAGCTGCTATACTGTAAGAAATATGTTTATTTCAACCATTTTCCTAATTTGTAAAGTGTTTTTACTGTTTACTTTGTGTTTTCTTCATGCATAATACATGAAGAAAGGACGTGTGTCTCTCTTACTTACCAGTACATCTCAGCAGCAAGCAAAGAACCTACCACATAGCAGTTATATGGTAATTACTTACAAAATGGAAGAATTTGGATAGAAACCTTTTTAGTTTCATCAGATTCTTTCAGACCAAAAAGGCAGCTATCCCTGCATAAATATCTATACCTTTGTCTTCATTTCTCCCATTACTGCTCTCTAGCCATATAATAAATAGGCTTTCTTTACAAATTTATAAATGTGATAACATGTATGCTATAAATAGAACAGTGCATGGTACATAACCTAAAGTTATGTTAGTCAAAATCTGCTCTATCCTAAACCACATCCTACCCTATCCCAGTTCTGTTTCACAATCTAAGATACACATTTACCTTTTCTTGCATGTGTGTGTGTGTTTTTTTCCCTTGGGTTGCTTTTTAATGATTCATTTGCATTATCAACCGTATAAGCACCTCTCATATATCAGGCAGTAAAACTGTATTGAGAAACATTATTTTCACCTATGGTATGTAATTTATAAAGAAAGATACATGTAATTGAAAATCATTCTATAATAAATGTTATTATACTGTATCAATATCTTTCTTAGATCTTTGGTATTATATTACAGCAGGCACTCAAGAACATATGAAGGATATTAAAATAATACATTATGTTTGCAATATATTGACTTTTTAATAAAATATTTTAAAAGGGAATTTCTATTTTGTTAAACATTGATGTCTACTATCTCTTACATTATAAAAATATGTTTAGTTCTTATTTTGGAAAATATGCCAATGATTGAGGTTTGTACACTGTTCTGTTCAAAGATTTTCATTTAATAAACAGTATTGTAGTAATGTTGATCTTTAATTCTACTTCTTCTCATTTTAAATACTTTTGTAATCTCTGTTATCTGGGAACTTTTCACTAAGTTTCACTGAGCCCGTATAGCATTTGCCCTTTTTGGGATACTTCCTCCATTGATTATAAACACATAAATATCAAATATGGTGGTTAATTTGCTTGAAAGGATCCACTGGAATATTAAATTGCATTAAAAAATAAAGTTATAGATGCACTGATGTTACACTGAACCAACAAATGCAATTTCAGATTTTACTTGTTTCTATGATACTGTTTTCTGACTTCAAATGTATTTAGAAAAGAAAATACATGTCAAAAGAAAATGACAGAAAAAAGGTGAAGCACTTCTTCTTATGAGAATATATCAGAAAATGTGTGATCCTAGTCCAGTGCCTATATGAAGTAAAATCTTAAAGACATAAATGGAGTTTCTATTCAATGTACCTAGAACTCAGTGTGTATAGTAGAATAAGTAAGCTTTGTTAGGAGAATAGAATAAAATACAATCTTTAGCAAAATGAGTTATAAGTGAAGTTTCTAGAAATCTGTTCTAAATAAAAAGCAGGTATAACCCATATTACCTTGCAAATGTAGACATTGGCCTAGTACACACCAGTTGGATCAGAGTGAGTGGGAAATGCAGAGATGAAGAATCATGACATTCTGTTGCTCTTTCAGGAAGAATGATTCATTAAAAAAAGGTAATCTCAGAGAGATATGAAGTTTGGGAATTCTTTTAAGACAGGAGAAAAAACTAATACGTAATTAAATGCTGAAAATATTGGCAGGAGGAAATTGCATTAAAAATAGTTAGTCAAGCATTAACTTTTTTTTTTTTTTTTTTTTTGAGACATTCTCTCTCTCTCTCTGTTACCCCTGCTGGAGTGCAGTGACACAATCTTGGCTCTCCAATCTCCACTTACCAGGCTCAGGCAGTTCTCCTTCCCCAGCCTCCCAAGTACCTGGGACTACCAGTATGCAACACCATGCCTGGCTAATTTTTGTATTTTTAGTAGAGATGGGGTTTAGGCATGTTGAACAGGCTGGTCTCAAACTCCTGGCCTCAAGTAATCCACCCACTTAAGTCTCCCAAAGTTCTGAGATTATAAGAATGAGCTACTGCCCTCAACCAAGCATTAACATTTCTAAGAAAGAGGGAATTTTCAGATACAAAACATAAATGAAAATATTGACCTTTGATAAGATGTACTTCCTCTATTAAAATAAAAGTCAGGGGAAAATGAATGAATAAAGTTTGGTCCTCTTCAGTGATTTATATTTAACGTGATTTAGGTGGTAAACTCATTAACTGAAGACCAGAAAGGTAGTGGTATTGAATTAGCTGTAAATGAGAGTTTTTTCTAATTGTTGCTAGCAATTTATCTTTCAAGTTATAAGAACTTTATACAGGAAATCTATGCATTGCATTGAAAAAGGATCCAGCAGAATAGAAATAGCATGTCAAAAAGAGAAGATAAAGGATGTTTAATGAAAAGGCTATTTTCAAATGTATGGCCAAATAAAAGAAGAACCAACAAGGGATTGTGCAATAGCATGGAAATATCCTTAAACCAAGAGAAGCAAATGTAACTGATAAGGGTTGACTCTGTCTCCCCACTCAAATCTCATGTTGAATTGTAATCTTCAACATTAGAGGAGGGGCCTGGAAGGAGGTGACTAAATCATGGTGGAAAACGTCCCTTGTGATAGAGTTCTCATGAGATCTGGTTGTTTCAAAGTGTGTAGCACTTCCCCATTCACTTTCTTCCTCCTGCTTCCACCATGTAGACATGGTGTTTGCTTTCTTTTTACCTTCCACCATGATTATAAGTTCCCTAAGGCACCCCAGCTATGCCTCCTTCACAGCCTGTGGAACTGTAAGTCCATTAAACCTCTTTTCTTTATAAGTTACCCAGTCTCGGGTATGTATTTATAGCAGTATGAAAACAAAATAATACAGCAAATTGGTACTGAGCAAGGGGGCATTGCTATCACGATACCTGAAAATGTGGAAGCAGCTTGGGAATTGGGTAATGGGCAGAGGTTAGAATAGTTTGGAGAGATCAGAAGAAGACATGAAGATGAAGGGACGTTTGGAACTTCTTAAAGATTGGTAAATTGTTGTGACCAAAATGCTGATAGTGATATATGCAGTGAAGTCCAGGCTAAGGAAGTCTCCTTACGGTATAAGGAACTTACTGGGAACTCTTGTTGTGCATTAGCAAAGAGACTGGAGGCATTGTGCCCCTGCTCTAGAGATATGAGGTACTTTGAACTTGATAGAGATGATTTAGGGGATCCAGCAGAAGAAATTTCTAAGCAGCAAAGCATTCAAGTTGTGGCCTGGCTGCTTCCAAAACCCTACTATTATTTTCATAAAATAAGAAATGGCCTGAAACTGGAACTTATATTTAAAAAGGAAACAGAGCATAAAAATTTGGAAAATTTCTAGACCTGCCATGTGGTAGAAAAGAAAAACCCATTTTTAGGGGAGAAATTCAAGTGTACTGCAGAAATTTGCCTAAGTAAAGAAGAGCCAAACCTTAATAGCCAAGACAATGAGGGAAAATACCTCCAAGGCCTTTCAGAGACCTTTGTAGCAGTCCCATCACAGGCCTGGAGGCCTAGGAAAGAAGAACGGTTTCCAAGGACAGATCTAGGGATCCACCGCTCTGTGCAGCCTTGGGAGATGATCTCTGTGACTCAGACACTCCAGCTCCAATCATGGCTAAATAGACCCTAAATACATCTCATGCCACTGCTCCAGAAGGTGCAAGCCTGGAGCCACCAAGGATTCCATGTGGTGTTAAGTCTGTTAGTGTGCAGAGGGAGAATGCTTGGGAACCTCCATGTAAAATTCAGAGGTTGTATGGAAATGTCTGAATGTCTAGGCAGAAGTCCACTACATGGGCAGGGCCCTCATGGAGAAACTTTGCTAGGGCAGTGCAGTAGGGAAATGTAGAGTTGAAACTCCCACACAGAGTCCCTATGGGGCTGAAGTCCTCCAGACCCCAGAATGCTAGATTCAGCAACAGCTTGGACTATGCACCTGGAAAAGACATGTGCACTCAACACCAGCCCATGAAAGCAGCTGTGGGGGCTGTAACCTGTAAAGCCAAAGAAGTGGAGCTGCCCAAGGCCTTGGGATGTGAGTCATGAAGTCAAAGGAGATTATTTCAGAGCTTCAAGACTTAATGAATGCCTTGCTGGGTTTGGATTTGCATGGGACCTGTAGGCCCTTTGTTTTGACCAATTTCTCCCATTTGGAATGGGAACATTAACCCAATGCCTGTACTCCCACTGTATCTTGGAAGCAATTTTTTTTTTTTTTTTACAGGCTCATAGATGGAAGAAATTTGCCCTGTTTCAGATGAGACTTTGGACTTAGAATTTTGAGTTAATGCTGGAATAAGTTAAGACTGTGATTGGCTTTGAAATGTGAGAAGAAAGTGAGATTTTGGAGGGGCCAGGGGTGGAATTATATGGTTTCGCTCTATGTCCTCACCCAAATCTCATGTCAAATTGTAATCTGCAGGGTTAGAGGAGGGAGCTAGTGGGAGCTGACTGAATTATGGGAACAGACATCCTTCTTGCTGTTATGTAACAGTTCTCATGAGATCTGGTTGTTTCAAAATGTATAGCACCTCCCCTTTCACTCTGCTCCTGCTCCCGCCCTGTCAGATGTGTTTGCTTCCCTTTCACTTTCTGCTGTGATTGTTTCCTGAGGCCACTGCAGTCATGCTCCCTGTACAACCTGTGGAAGTGTGAGTCAATTAAACTTCTTTTCTTTATCACTTACCCATTCTCATGTATGCTTTTATAGCACTGTGAGAATGGACTAGTACAATAGTTCACCTGAGAATGTTTTTTAACTTGTTGAGTTTAAGATGCTTATTGATTCATCCAAACGGAGATGAAGAAAAATTAGACCTCATCTAAGAAACCTGTGCTGTTTCCACAAAAAACACTTGAGTGAAGAGGGGAAGAACAGGTTTGTGGGCAACAGTGATTTGTAGTCTCACCTATTGTTTTGTAATTATACTAACAATTTTGATTTTCAGGCTTAGATAAAAATATTCCAGTTATTTAGTATAAGAGCTCAAAGTGAAATACTTATGGTCTCTGAACTAGAAAAGTAAAAGATAATTCTTACTCTTTTTTTTCACCCATAAGAATTACTATTCTATATCTGAAAGTACAATGAAAATTTTATAACATTCTCATCAGTGAGTTTTGCCATTTTTATTTGAGAGAGGCTGATAAAGGGAAGAAATGAGAGATAGCCGGAGTTTGACACTGTGCTGATTGTCATTGCCTAAACTCGTCATGAATATGGGGTTATGAGAGAGACCTGCTGCAAGAATAAAGATTTTACTGGAGAACCTCAAATTTATCTTAAAGTGAAATTTATGTTGATACTGAAGTTGAAAATTAATGCTTACTCTTTTAGCTGCTGTGATATGAGGAAATGTACTGTGTTGAGTCACATTATCTTTCCAGCCAGAACAAGTTATGTGAGGTATAAAATGGAATAGAGGAAATAAAAGGGGAGGAGCCAGCAAAAGTTAGACAAATGATCTATTAAGGGAATATAGATACAAAAGAAGGAAAAATATAGTAGAGAAAAGGCAGGAAGCCCCATAACAAAAATTTTGGAGAAAAGAACAATAAACAGAAATCAAAATGGTCCTAATTTCATATATTTCAAGCATAGAAATAAAAGTTGAAGGAATAATAATAAAATAGATACTAACATGAAAATATTCTCATTATTTTCTTCATTTTGATTACTTGTAATTCAAAATATCCTTCCAGAAATAGCATGTGATATTTACTGTGAAATTAGGCAGACTTATTTCTTAACTCCATTTCTCAAAATTTAATAATTTAATTATGCTACTTTCAATCTAAACATTAGCTTAATTAAACCTTTATTAAGCTTGCTATGAAAGAGGCTATGCAGCATGATAGATAAAAGCTTGCCCTTTGCTGAGATTCAATGCCATTGGGCAAAATAATTTGTGCTTTGTGTGCCTCAGTTTTTCATATGTAAAATGTGAATGGTACAATAATACTTATTTCATACTGTGACTGTGAATTTATGGAACTTTCATACATGAGAGTTACATAAATTAATTCATGGAATTACTTCAATCGATTGCTAAATAGTATGTGCTCAAACATGTTATCATTATCGTTACCACTTTCAGTGTGCTAATCTGTGCCTGTGCATCAATAATTCTAATAACTTTTATTAGATTACACCATTTCAACTTTTTATTTTAAATCAAGGCATGCAAAGAATTGCCAAAATTATAAAATGAATTTTTCTACTCATTTATTTTTCCCCATTGTTAGCATTTTATGTAACTACAACCAGGAAATTAAAATTGGTAAGATACTATTAACTATTTTGCAATTCTAGTTTCTAATAAAATTCCATCAGGTTTTCCAGACATGTCATTTTTCTGTTCAGAATTCCATCTAGGCTCCACATTATTTATAGCTGCTGTTTAGCTTGAGTATCCTCCAGTCTCTAATATTTCCTCAGCTTTTTCGTGTCTTTCATCACTTTGTCACTTGTAAAGCATGGATCAATTATTTTGTAGAATGTCCCTCAATTTGAGTTTGTCTGATAATGTCTCCTTATAGCAGTGGTATAATGTATTTAAAAGAATACCACAGGCTGAGTGCCTGTAATCCTAGCACTTTGAGAGGCCAAGGCAGGTGGATCTCCTGAGGTCAGGAGTTCAAGACCAACCTGCCAACATGGTGAAATCCTGTCTCTACTAAAAATACAAAAATTACCTGAGTGTGGTGGTGGGTGCCTGTAATCCCAGCTACTCAGGAGGCTGAGGCAAGAGAATCACCTGAACCCGGGGGGCAGATGTTGCATTGAGCCGAGATTGTGCCACTGCACTCCAGTCTGGACATAAGAGTGGAACTCTGTCTTGGGCAAGAGGCAGGTGGGAAGAATGCCACAGAGATAATGTTGTATTCTGTTCGATGTTTCATATCAAGGAGTTCATGATGTAAATATATCTTACTTTAGGTGTTGTTAACCTTAATAACTTAGCTCAGGTAGCTTCTTACAGAATTTTTCACTCTAAATTTACTGTTTTTTTCTTTGTAGTTGATAAATATCTTGACGAAGATACGTTGAGTTTATAAAACCTCATTCTCAAAATTTGTCATGTAATTTTAGCTTCCATCAATGAGCATGTCTTAAAGATTTATTACTGTTCTGTTTAACAGTACTTTTTTTTTTTACCTTGTACATATATCAATTAGAATTCTATTGTAAGGAAGAATAGACTGTCATCCTCATATGTTTATTTAATAAAGAGTTTTGTAATACAGACATGAATATTTATTTTTATAAGTCAAATATTAAACAAACATAATATAGACATGAATATTTATTTTATGTTAGAATATTCCAATACTATTATTATTTATTTTGTTATTCAATTTTCTTTCTTCAGCTTTGGCCCCTTGTGGATTACTCAAATTGATGATATCTGTGTTCTTTCAACAAGATCTTATCTTTTCCTTCTTTTTTTGAGCCCTTTTTTATTTTCTGACATTGTAAGAAGTTCCAGCTTCTATTATATTGCTTCTGCCCTGAAATAACTCTCTTCTATAAAAAACATGGTTTTTTAACTTGGAAAATGATGTTTAGAAAGCAAAATGGTATGTTCATGGTTACTAGCATGTTATTGCTTCTAGCATGCATGCATAAATATGCACAACAATAGGACCATATGCATCTATTTCCTTATGTGTAAATATACAGACATACATATATATGCAATGTATAGACACATGAAAATCATAAATTTATATTAAAAATTA
Source organism: Alouatta palliata (assembly GCA_004027835.1). NCBI lineage: Eukaryota > Metazoa > Chordata > Mammalia > Primates > Atelidae > Alouatta > Alouatta palliata. The sequence continues at coordinate 72,764 of PVKV010008291.1, forward strand.
AACTCGTATTAAAAATTATGTGTTTACACTGCTATTTTATAGCACCTATCTCAGTATAAAGTTAGGCTTCTGACTGAATTTGAAATATATAACTACATATATACCCACTGGACTCTTGACCATTGCAGCAGTTGGGGAGAACTCTAGGCCAGACACAGGTTACATAAACATATATGTGATAAGATAATAACAGGTGTGGTAGAAAAGTAAACTTAACAATAGAATTGTAAGCATCAGGAAGAAGATTCAAATGAAGAAGAAGTCAAAAGGATCAGGAAGAAATTAACCAAATTGAATGGAACAGTCTGACAAGAGCAAAATACAGTAGGTCTCATTTGACTTTTATTTAATACCAAAGACACCCCTCTGGGGAAAAAAAAAAAAAAAAAAAAACAAATTGGAGAAGCGGGGACTGGAAGAAACACTTCAGATAAAAGTACTTTTGATCTCATGTTTCAATGGGGAAACAGAAAATTTAACCTATGATGATTTTTTCTCAAAATATCAATAGGATAAGCAGAATATTGAATGCCAAAGAATATATTTTGTGACTGATAGTAATACTAAGAAGAGACCCAATGATATGGTTTGGCTGTGTCCCTACCCAAATCTCATTTTGAATTGTAGCTCCCATATGCTCATGTGTAGTGGGAGAGACCCAGTGGGAGGTAATTGAATCACAGGGGTAGGTTTTTCCTGTGCTGTACTTGTGATAGTGAATAAGCATCGGGAGATCTGATGGTTTCATAAAAGGGTGGCTCCTCTGCACAGACTCTCTTGCCTGCTGCCATGTAAAATGTGATTTTGCTCCTCCTTCACCTGCTGCCATGATTGGGAGGCTTCCCCTGCCATTTAAAACTGTGAATCCATTAAATCTCTTTTTCTTTATAAATTTCCCCATCTCAGATAAGTCTTTATTAACAGCATGAGAACAGACTAACACATTCATTAATAGTAGATATGAAACCAATTAAGATTTGATGTAAAATCTGAGAATTATTTCTTAAATTGGATCCAGTATGAAACCTGTAGAAATTAGTGTGATAATTTAAAATAGAATATAATAAATATGTTTAAATTTTACTATTTTGTAATCAGTAACAAGTTAGGTTGCTGATCAGTAACAAGTAAGGTTAACAAGTAATAAGTTAGGTTAACAAGTTAGATTAAAAGTAACAAGTTAGGTCAACAAGTTAGGTTAACATGAGGCAGTGAATCATTATAACTGGTAATTAATTACACAGCATCTTCAGACAGTGAATTGTGAATGATTCAGGCAAGGAAAGGCAAACAAAATTTTCAATGGCCCTTTGAGTCCAGCGCTGGCAGTCAGCACTGTAACTTTACCCCTTGCAATTTGGAAGAAAGAAAAAAAGTCCATCTGTTGTTAGCACTCCTGGGAAATTCCTACATGGAAGTAACTACAAATTATCACTCCTGGGATGGTGGAATTGTGTTCATGTGTGAAAATAAGGTGTCTAACTGACAGGTCCAATGACATAACCCTACAAAGAGTACAGATAGAAGGATAATAGATCCTCAAAGGTGTCCAAATCCTAATCCTTGGAACCTGTAAATATGTTAACAAACTTGCCAAAGGGAATCTACATATGTGTTAAGGTTATCAACCTTGAAATGAGATTGTCTCTGATTAATCAGATGGGTCTTATCTAATTATAAAGATCTTAAACCCCAAGAAGGTTTATGCTTGCCATTTCTGGCTTTGAAGAGGATGAAGATGGCTACAAACCAAAAAATGAGGTGCCTTCTAAAAGCTGGGATTGGACCATAGTTCATAGGCAACCAGAAAACAGAGGCTTTGTTTCTATAACCATGGATAACAGCGACTGAATTAAAAACTCCGAGAAAGAAGCCACACACTTCCAATATCATGATCTTAGCCTTGCAAGACCCGTGTCAGACTTCTGAACTGCAGATTAGTAGGTTCTTGATAACTATAGGTCAGTAGATAAATGATTTACATTGTTTTAAGCCACCAAGTTAGTGGTATTTTGTTCCAGGAATAGTAGAGAATTAATACAGGAGGGTTTTCCTGAATTCTCCACATACTCAGAAGCCTGAGAGAATTTAGCTAGTTGAAATGATTAAATTGAAAGCAGAGTAGAAACTAGACCCATTCCTGACACCTTACAATAAAATTAACTCCAGATGGATTAAAGACTTAAACATAAGACCTAACACTATAAAAATCCTAGAAGAAAACCTAGGCAAAACCATTCAGGACATAGGCATAGGCAAGGAATTCATAGCTAAAACAACAGAGGCCAAAATAGACCAATGGGATCTAATTAAACTCCAGAGCTTCTGTACAGCAAAAGAAACAATCATTAGAGTGAACTGGCAATCTACCCATCTGACAAAGTGCTAATATCCAGAATCTACAACGAACTAAAACAGATTTACAAGAAAAAAAAATTCAAAAGTGGACAAAGGACATGAACAGACATTTTCAAAGAAGACGTATATGAGGACAACCAACATATGAGAAAATGCTCATCATCACTGGTCATTAGAGAAACGCAAATCAAAACCACATTGAGATACCATCTCACACCAGTAAGAATGGCGATCATTAAAAAATCTAGAGACAACAGATGCTGGAGAGGATGTGGAGAAATAGGAACACTTTTGCACTTTGGTGGGAGTGTAAATTAGTTCAACCATTGTGGAAGACAGTGTGGTGATTCCTCAAGGATCTAGAAATAGAAATTCTATTTGACCCAGCAATCCCATTACTGGGTATATATCCAAAGGATTATAAATTGTTCTATTACAAAGACACATGCACACATATGTTCATTGTGGCATTGTTTACAATAGCAAAGACCTGGAACCAACCCAAATGCCCATCGATGATAGACTGGACAGGGAAAATGTGGCACATATACAGCATGGAATACTATGCAGCCATAAAAAAAGTTGAGTTTGTGTCCTTTGCAGGGACATGGATGAATCTGGAAACCATCATTCTCAGCAAACTGACACAAGAAGAGAAAATGAAACACCGCATGTTCTCACTCACAGGCGGGTGTTGAACAATGAGAACACATGGACACAGAGAGGGGAGCATCTCACACTGGGGTCTGTTGTGGGGAACTAGGGGAGGGACAGCAGGGGGTGGGGAGGTCGGGGAGGGATAATGTGGAGAAATGCCAGATATAGGTGATGGGGATGGAGGCAGCAAACCACATTGCCATGTATGTACCTATGTAGCAATCCTGCATGTTCTTCACATTTACCCCAGAACCTAAAGTGCAATGAAAAATTTTGAAAAAAGAAAGCGGAGTTATACTAAAATTGTAGAAAAAAAGCAAATCTTTGTGGAGCACTGATTATGTATCAAATGTGTTAAGCATCTTAAACGTTATCAAATATAATCACCTCAATAATCCTTTGAGATAGGTTTCATTTTGATCATTCTATACATGTAAAAACTGATGCTCAGTGGAGAGGTTGAATAATATTATGGATAATATACAGTTATGAAAGAGTGAGATTTCCATTTTTAGCTAATGCAGGTCAGGGTTCAAAACTTAGTTCCAGTAAGAGGCAATGTTTCCTAAAACATCTGGTCTGTGTCAAACCGTATGATATGTGCTTTACCTGCATTATCTTGCTATTAATAACGAATGATCTTGTTGAGACTGACTATAAGCAAGAATTTTTTAAAAAAAGGAAATAGTCATTAGAATTTTATATTTATGGTAAAATTAAAAAAAAGCTGTGCCTTGAAGGATGGGAGATGGTAGCATTTAAATTGCTGAAGAATAGCATAAAAAGAAGCAAGGATAAAAGGTGCGTTCATATCTAGTGTTTTTTTTTAAGTATCAAAAACATCACACAATAAGAATTACATATATATAATATAAATTGTATATATGTGACTATGTACCTTTTTCCATCTGAGGGATTTTTTTATGTTATTTATGTAGGCTATTTTTTTCCTTATGACCATATTGAAAAAATATGATTGTTCATTAAATGGACAAAACATGGAATTCAGCTTATTGTTAAAGAAAATGAAATCTTTATGGGGTCGGGAGTGGTGGCTCACGCCTGTAATCCAAGCGCTTTGGGAGGCAGAGGTGGGCAGATCATGAGGTCAGGAGTTCGAGATCAACCTGGCCAACATGGTGAACCCCATCTCTACTAGAAATACAAAAATTAGTCAGGTGTGGTGGCATACACCTATAATCTCAGCTACTCAGGAGACTGAGGCAGGAGAATCATCTGAACCTGGGAGGCAGAGGTTGCGGTAAGCCGAGATCAAGCCACTGCACTCCAGCCTGGACAACAAAGTGAGATTCCATCTTAACCAAAAAATGAAAAAAAAGAAAGAAAGAAAGAAAGAAAGAAAGAAAGAAAGAAAGAAAGAAAGAAAGAAAGAAAGAAAGAAAGCTTTTCAGACATGTAGCTAAGGGAGATTTAGGCTCACGTTCATAGTCTACAGCAAAATATGTTCGAGAAATACAAACTAGAAGTAACTTCCACGATACAGTCATAAGAACATAAGCAACCTTTTGTATTTTATAGCGAATAACTCAGTATGAAATTAAAATCCTAGCCAAATTTTGACTGCTGCACCTTGAAGCATTGAGACAATTTTGTTCAATTTTCTTTCATATTTTATTCTGGTTTTGTCACCAGAATGAAGTATTGGCATTTGCATGCTTCATTTATTCTGTGAAGTATAGTAATATACAGTACTATTTTGACCTTTTTGAAAGTCTGAAATATAATTAGTTGACTATTTTCCACTTGTCATCATCTCAACTTCATTGAGTTGTGAGAAAGGATAGGCTAGCTATAAAATGTGTGAAAAATGATTAAAGATTTAACATTTCATATGTCTTTAATCCTTGTGATACTCTCAGTTCTGTTTCAGGAATCTCAGATGCCTAAGCAGCATTTGATCATGTTGAATCATGATAATGCAGAATGGTGTTCATTACAGCAACCATATCATGATGCTTAAAAAATTTAACTCTCACATTTCTAGGAAATAATGCCCTTTTGGTGAGTGTCTAGTGTCTTAGAGAGAGAGAAAGATATTCCAATTGAAAGAAATTTATCACTTTGATATCTAGGGGTTTTGCCCTTTATTACTACTGAAATGAAGAGTAGTAACATGGATGAAGAAATGCCATAAATCATATGAAATAAATAATTATCTGCTCTGTGCCTCTGTTTTTAAAACAATCTGCTATTAGTACTAAATATGTTTCTCCCACCTTATATTATTTAATGTAGATGTCTCAGCTCCCACAAAATGATGAATAAAACACTTAAGCATTGGTTTGTATCCTGAGTGAGTGCATGGATAGCAGAAATTGAATATGCAGTACTTCAGTTAAATACTACAGGTCTAGCTAACGAGTCTTCTATTCTGAAATAACTTTTAAACATGTATGATATTAATCATAATGACATGTATTTTGTATTCATGAGTATATTTTTTGTGTAATCGTCAACTATAGACTTCATTAGGGCATGCCATTGCTTAAGGTTAATGAAAAAATATAGCCTTCTAATTCTTATCTAAGAAAAACCTTTAGAAAATAGGATAGTTTCTTACTTTTAAGTGATCATATATTTCTTTCTTGTATACTGTACACAAATTTAGTTAAAACTGAAAGTGATATTTTTAACAAAGATACATTACTGTAACTATGAGCATTTGAAATGATCTGCAATGGCATATCAAACTTACTAAGATTTTAAAATACACTATGCTATTTTTTTTTTTTTTTTTTTTTTTGAGACGGAGTTTCGCTCTTGTTACCCAGGCTGGAGTGCAGTGGCGCGACCTCGGCTCACTGCAACCTCCGCCTCCTGGGTTCAAGCAATTCTCCTGCCTCAGCCTCCCGAGTAGCTGGGACTACAGGCACGTGCCACCATGCCCAGCTAATTTTTTGTATTTTTTTAGTAGAGACGGGGTTTCACCATGTTGATCAGGATGGTCTCGATCTCTTGACCTCGTGATCCACCCGCCTCGGCCTCCCAAAGTGCTGGGATTACAGGCGTGAGCCACCGCGCCCGGCCACACTATGCTATTTTAAACCTGTTGTTGCATGTTGGTTATAGAACTCAGGAGGTAGGGGGCGCTTCACTTACTATCACCATTACTTTCTCATAAAAACAAACAAACAAAACAAATACTAGGGGATGTGGCATTATTCTGTCCCTAATTATCTGGGGAGACAGGCTTAAAGTCAGAAAGTATTTTCTTTTTTAAATCTTCCTAGTTTAACCTTCCCCAATATTCTCATTGGTCTCAGAGCTGTGCTGCCTGTGGCTGAATTCATTTCTCCATGCCACTGAATCAAATAGTAATCAGAGTCTTTCCCCTAAAATGGCACATTTAAAAATAATTCTACTTCATTTGTGCACTTTGTAAGGATGAGAACACTTTAATTAAGCCAAATGAGCAGGCCACGAATTGTCGCAAAGTAATTTACACCAAGAGAACGGTTATAAACAGTATAATAATTCAAATTCATGAGTATATTTTTATTATTACAAAGTGATATTTTAAAAACACTCATTTGTTTGGGAAATCACATGAGGGCACATTACACTTTATAATACCCATTTCCTAAAATGAGAGTGATTCTGTGAAATACAGAAGCTAAGGCCAATGGAGGAATCTCTAGAAACCAAATTTGTTAATCTTGCCTTAGAGTCAGCATGTAGAACAGTGATTCTGTTAGCTTCTCGCTTACAATAACAGAACCTAGAAAAGAAAAATTAAAACTTATTTAATTATACATATTTTGGGTTTTTTCTTAAGTGCAAAATAACTGTGTATTAATTGAAACACATTTGAAAAAATAATGACTGATTTCCTTTGTAATAATGTTAGCAAAGATCTTCTGTTTTCTACAATATAGACTGTAGACAGTGACATTCATGAGTGGCTGTGGAAAATGGATGGTGGTGTATTTTTTTTCTTACTATTTTTTTATGACAGAGTACATACGAGTAACTGTGATTTTTCTAACTTAGAGCATAGAGTAGATAATTACTTTTCCTTAACAACTTTTTTTGGTCTGCATTCACATTTGTAGGTAGTACTCATTTGCAGGCAGTAATCATTCTAGGTAGTATTCATTCGTAGGCAGTATTCATTGTAGGTAATATTATTTATAGGTAGTACTCAATTTGTAGGTAGTACTTATATTATTTTCTTCCACTAAGATCCTGCCTGAGAAGTCTGGAATGAAGTGCCCGCACTATGTAACATATCTTCTATAGAAAATTTCTGTAATTATCCATTATTAGAGTCTTATTTGGTGTTTGAGGGAGGAAGTGGCAACAGCTTTAAGTAAACTTACCTTTTATCATTTATATGTAAGACTTATCAAAGTGCTACAAATATGCTAGACCATAAAGTAATAATTAGTTGATTAGTCAAATTAGAATAGTGTCTCCTACTACTCACCAATATTTCTGGTTTTTTTACTCTTGTTACATTTTCCCATCTTTTTGAAATTATAGGAGGAGGCATAGTGAATTGGTTTGTAATCAAAACTTATGTTTTACTTTTTAAAAATTTATTTATATATATATATTATTGCATTTTAGGTTTTGGGATACATGTAAAGAACATGCAGGATTGTTGCATAGGTACATATATGGCAATGTGATTTGCTGCCTCCATCCCCATCACGTATATCTGGCATTTCTCCGCATGTTATCCCTCCCCAACTCCCTACCCCCCACTGTCCCTCCCCTAGTCACCCCCAACAGACCTCTGTGTGTGATGCTCCCCTCACTGTGTCCATGTGTTCTCATTGTTAAACACACATCTATGAGTGAGAACATGCAGTGTTTGGTTTTCTGTTCTTGTGTCAGATTGCTGAGAATGGTTTCCAGGTTCATCCATGTCCCTACAAAGGACACGAACTCATCATTTTTTATGGCTGCATAGTATTCTATGATTTATATGTGCCACATTTTCCCTGTGCAGTCTATCATTGATGGGCATTTGGGTTGGTTCCAGGTCTTTGCTATTGTAAACAATGCTGCAATGAACATACGTGTGCATATGTCCTTATAATAGAACAATTTATAATCCTTTGGATATATACCCAGTAATGAGATTGCTGGTTCAAATGGAATTTCTATTTCTAGGTCCTTGAGAAATCGCCACACTGTCTTCCACAATGGTTGAACTAATTTACACTCCCACCAACAGTGTAAAAGTATTCCTATTTCTCCACATCCTCTTCAGCATCTGTTGTCGCCAGATTTTTTAATGATCGCCATTCTAACTGGCGTGAGATGGTATCTCAATGTAGTTTTGATTTGCATTTCTCTATTGACTAGTGATAATGAGCATTTTTTCATACGTTTGTTGGCCTCATATATGTCTTTTTTTTTTTTTACAATATGTCTTCTTTTGAAAAGTTATCCTTTGCCCACTTTTGAATGGACTTGTTTTCTTTCTTGTAAATCTGTTTTAGTTCTTTGTCGATTTTTTATATAAGTCCTTTGTCAGATGGCTAGTTTGCAATATGTTTTACTTTTAAGTGGAAGCATTTAGTTTTTAAAAACCAGTTTTAGGGTCGGGCGCGGTGGCTCAAGCCTGTAATCCCAGCACTTTGGGAGCCCGAGGCTGGTGGATCACGAGGTCAAGAGATCGAGACCAACTTGGCCAACAAGGTGAAATCCCGTCTCTACTAAAAAATACAAAAAACAATTAACTGGGCATGGTGGCATGTGCCTGTAGTCCCAGATACCCAGGAGGCTGAGGGAGGAGAATTGCTTGAACCCGGGAGGCGGAGGTTGCAGTGAGCAGAGATAGTGCCACTGCACTCCAGCCTGGTGCCTGGCAACAGAGCAAGACTATGTCTCAAAAAAAAAAAAAAAAGTTTTGGATCCTCCATGCTTGCTTCTCCTAGGTCCAAGTAAAAGGGAAAGCACTTATTGATATGGATATGCCACAAAATTATAGTATTTGGGATTGAAACCATCACTTCACCTGCCTGGACTCACAGCAATACTCTGGGATCTTTTGATATTTGTGGATTACTTGTTAATGAAAGTGAATTTACCTAATTCTGAATAATGCCAATGCTTATTTCTAGGTGACATATTTACCAAATTTACATATAGAACAAATAGAAGCTCTATGTGTGAGTGTGTGTGTGTGTGTGTGTGTGTGTGCATGTGTTCAAGTATAAACACATTGATTTAAGAACCATGAATGAGAAACTTGATTGATACCATCATGTATATAGGAACAGGTAATAAACAGAGATTACAGGTGAAATTCTATATTGAAGATTTCCACAGAAAGCCAGAGCTACTGATGTCAGAATTTCCCTCTTATGACAAATCTTCCCATGAGCTTCAGGTTTCTGTAAATATACCTTATTGAAATTACCAGTGGTATTTACAGAAACATCTCATGCCCTGTGTTTCAAAATCATAACTCACCACTTCCCTCACAAAAGATTCTATATTTTTAAATCTTATTTGGTGGTCTATTCCTTTTTCAGTAATTTAGTGTACAAACCCAGAAACATGGTAATTGATTTATTTTTCTCCTCTTACCTTTTCATCCAGTCACAAATCTTACAGATTTCAATTCCTTAACATATTTCACTTGTTCCTCTCTAATTTTACTGCTCCTGTGCTACTTCATTATCCCTTGCCTGGTCTAGCCAATTAACTGTCCTTCCTTTATCCATTTATTTTAACCTTTAACCAAGTCTCCACAAAAATCCCCAGGGAAATATTTTTATCTTGCAAATCCGCTCCTGTGATTTCCACATACGAACTCTTCAGTGTTTCCCACTCTTTTAGGATAATGTTCAGTGGAATCTTAGTCCTGCGAGATATTCCTTGTAAAAAATTACCTGAACAAATGAGTTTAGAAATCATGTTTGATAATTTACAATGCACACAGCTATATTAAAAACTCAAAGAATGCCTGCTTAATCTTGTTTAATTTGTATTTCTCAAATTGACTTAACAATGAACTACTTTTTATTCCTTTGCAATATCTATTAACACCTGCAAATCTCCTTTTCCAGATGGGCCCCAGGATAATGTCAAGTCTCTTAAAATGTGGTTCTAGCCCCTGTTTGCTTCTATAGACATGTCATAGTCTTTAATTTTATTCTCTGGAAATTATAAAATGTCTCTAAGCCTCTTCACCTAGTAAGTTATTTGTCAGCTTCCTGTATTTGTTTTTAAATTCTATTTACAAAGTTCTCTTCACCAAAATAAGATCTCATGCTTTGCTAATAAATCTTTACATTTCAGATCCAATATAAATGACACCTGGAAGCCTTCCCGATATTTACCTATTCCTAATATTGTGATTTCTATAAAAAATACTAATTACCTATTTAAATGCCTTTTTTTTTTCTTAAGAATATCAACTTCTGAGAGCAAGAACCATCTCTTCATTCCTTGTAGTTTAGGGTCTTGGAGATATTTTGTGCACAATGAATATTTATATAATGAATAAATAGCCTAACAAATAAATATACAAAAGAAAACATAATGAATGTGCTAAATGATAATTTTCTGAATGTATATCACACGCAAATGTGAATAGTCATTAAATGTTTATAGGACAGTGAGTTGAATTTATTTCAAGCCTCCTTTCTTGATTTTGATGCGCTTTTATTAAAGATCCAAATTAGGACTATGAAGTTTCCACAGTGTATTCATAGTAGATAAATTTATTCTGACCAGATAAAACTATCAGCCTCAGCTATTGAGCTTTTTGCAAAATTGTGGTATATTTTTTTCTATACTTGCTTTTAGTTCTTTTCACAATGTGTGTTGTTTTTTCTTGATAATTTTATGTTCAGTCTAAAAGTTGCTGCTGCCCTAAATTTGCCGCATCTGGAGATTATTGGATTGTGAGTTAAAAATAGGCGATAAGAATTTCTCAGCCTGAGTAGGCCTCACTCATAATTATGGACCACTTTGATTTACTGTTTTGGCCTCTACTTTTCTCAATAGCAAAATGAAGTCATTTATTATGTGGACTCCCTAAATTTTGGACATTGCCTTGACGCTGTGTTTTCATTTCCAGATTCCTTGCATTCTTTTTAACCATATTTAGCCTGTAAGTAATGACACATCTATGTAGAAGTCTTTACAATGTGTATTTCCTGCAGAAACAGTCCTGAGATAATGACCCTCAATTTCAGCTGGTCCTACAAGTGCTACATACTTGAGAACTGATATTCTGTGTTTGATTCCATCAACAATCTAATTTCTTGTTTTACTGTTTATCTCAAGGAAATACTATCCAAACAATTGCCTGCGTGTGAAAACTCTGACTTTTTTGGCTTCCTTTTCTACCTAGAAACTTAAGTTTTTGTGGTTTTTATCTTTACATTATAAATAGAATGATTGCCATCCAGTATTTTTAGATTTCTAACTAACTTTTTTGGGCCATAACAACAGAACTCACGCATTTTTCCTTCTACATCTTTTTATTTTGCTTTCCAGCAGCTTGTATAAACGGACAGCTTGGCTATACTAAATCTCAAGTAATAATTTTCAGTAGGAGTCCTGTGATATTTATCTGACTAATAATTATAATCTTATATAACACAGCAACAACAAAAGCAATGAAAAGCGACTCTTTCTGTTATCTAGGCATATGTTTTACCTGGAGTAATCTTGACTTTAGACTTAATTTCTGAATTAAGTAAATCCACAGATAAAAAATAAAGAGATTGTGTAATTTTGATTCCCTAAGACTGCCAAACTACTGCTTGATGGGTGATTAGATCACAGTTGTACTGCAATGTAGATTCATCATTGCTTGAGAAGGCCATGCAGAGCCTGGATTGGCTGGCCTTCTTGGGCTGTTTGCTTCTGCTTATAAGTAGTATTCTTCTTTTACAAAGGCATGATACACAGATACAAGGTTAGCATTCTCTCTTTGTAACTCAGTTTGAAACTGGCGGTAAAACGTTCCTATAAAATTGTTTAAATCAATGGTTTTTTTGGTCATGTTATGCCATGTATTTATATTGTGGTATTTTATGTAAAAGATGGCACTATAATAATACCAAATGTCTTACAAATTTTAATTTATTACTGTATCAGTCAGAGCTCAACAAGGGAAACAGAATTAAGAGAAGATTTTATATAGAGAGAAACTTATTGCAAGGAATTGGATTATGCTGTTGTGGAGAATATGGCAAGTCTGGAATCAACAGGGCCATCAAGAAGGGCAGGATGAAACTTCCAGGAATGAATTTAAGCTCCTATCTACAGGTAAAATTTGTTTTTCAGAGAAACCTATTTTGGTCTTAAAGCCTCAGAATGAATTGAATCATGCCTACTCTAGGACAGTCTATCACATTTTAAATCAACTGATTATGAACGTTAATCACATATACAAATGATTCTCACAAAACACCTAGATTAGTGTTTAATTAAATAACAGAACTATAGCCTAGCCAAGTTGATGCATAATACTGACCAACAGAATCATAATAGTTTATATAATGTTAATGAAGCTTCAGAGTAGACTGTTTTACTAATCTTTGGGACCAGGAATGTATGATGTTCTTCTGGGGAAGATATTTTTGTTTGTTTGCCTGATAGGATTCTGTTTATTTTCTCTTATTGGTATCATGAATAACTGACGATAAGTTCTGTGACAGAATTACCTTCAGGTGACCTCAGTGAGTCCCATCTGTGTATAGATTCCCCTCTTCTTGAGTTTGAACAGAATCTGACTTTCTTCCAAAAAATATAACATGGCAAAGGTGATGGACTATCATTTCCGTAATTAAAGTACATCATATAAGACTCTGACTTGGCAGACTGGAGCAAGACATTTTCATGCCAGTCTTGCAGGAGCAAAGAACCATGTTGTAAACTTCTTACGAAGCGGGCCAACAAGCAGGAAACTGTCACAGCCTCTAAGAACTAATGGTAGTTTCTTGTCAATAGCCACTAAGAAGTGGGGACCTATAGTCATATGACTGGAAGAAAATAAATTCTGCCAACAACATTACTAAGCTGGGCAGCAAATTCTTTTCTAGTTAAACCTCTAGATGAATATGCACTATGGTGGCTACCTGAGAATCCTGAGCAGGGAAGCAAGCTAAGAGATGCCTGGTTCCTGACCCAAAAAAACTGGGAGACAATGAATGTCTATTAGTTAAGTCTTTCAGTTTCCCTTAATTTGTTATGTAGAAATAGAAAATGATATAATTTTCTTTATTTCTGCTTAAAAAGATCTTACTCTTGGCTGGTTTTCTAACAAGACACTTTAGCAGTTTCAGTAGGCTCCATTAGGCGATAATTTGATTTTGGGTATTTTGCTACTTGTCTTTGTGATGGGTTTGTTCACAATTTACACTAAGTAGAGAGATAGTTTTAATAAGGCTATCTAAGAGACTGTACCACCTGGTGCCTAATATGGAGAAATTGGGAAATAAAGGAGGGAGTAGAATATTCAGGCCTAAATCATTGATGAAGAGGCTTTTGGTTTAGCTTCTGGGCTCCAAACACTTTGAAGTTAATTATTTGATTTTAATTAATTTTAAGGCCTAGTTTAAAGTGAATTCTCTGTATAACCTTTACAGACATTGGTAAATTTAACAATTTTACTCACTCTAATGATTTCTCTATGTGGTCGTGTTCATTAGAAAATTTCAGCCTTGGAACTACAAGCATTGACTTGCTTTCCTCTGACTTTAAAATCATTCTACTATAAAGATACATTAACATGTATGTTTATTGCAGCACTGTTCACAATAGAAAAGACTTGGAACCAATCCAATGCCCATCAAAGATAGAATGGATAAAGCAAATGTGGCACACATACCCCATGGTATACTATGTAGCCAATAAAAAACAAAGGATAAGTTCATTCCTTTACAGGGCCATGGATGAAGCTGGAAACCATCATTCTCAACAAACTAACACAGGAACAGAAAACCAAACACTACATGTTCTCACTCATAAGTAGGAGTTGAACAATCAGAACACATGGACACAGGGAGGGGAACATCACACAGTGGGGCCGGTTGCAGGGGTGGTGATAAGGGGAGGACTAACATTAGGAGAAATACTTAGTGTGGATAACAAGTTGATAGGTACAGCTAACAACCTTGGCATGTGCATACCTACGCAACAAACCTGCACGTCTACGCATGTATCCCAGAACTTAAAGTATAATTTAAAAAGAAATAAACAAATAAAGCAACAGGCCACCCCACCATATTGGAGATAGAAACAATACTTAAAAAGGGATAGAGGAAGTCAAATAAAAATGTTAAGGCCAATGAAATAAACACTGGAGATACAGACACTGGACACTTTTATTTAAAAATTATTTATTTATTTACGTGTATTTTTTACTTACATGTATTAACAGAAAAACATAACCTTTATTACCTAAGTGTCTAATAATGAAAACATATATTAATCAAATAATCTTTAAAAACATAAATGCAAACAAGAAGGGAAAAGGCAAGTGTTAAAAATAAACTACCTACTAGGTGCTATGCTCACTAACTCACTAACGAACTGTGTGACCGATTCATTCATGCTCCAAACCTCAGTGTCATGCAATATACTTTTGTAGCAAACTTGCATGGGTTAAACCCTGATTTTAAAATAAAATTTGAAAAAAAATCATAAATTGTTTTATGAATAATAAAGAAAAACTCCACAGAGATATTTGAGGTATCATTTCATTTTGGGGAGTCAGTGAGTAATTTCTGGGCTCATATTTGAAGAACAAATACAAGAAATGATACTATAGGATTTGATATGAAGTAGAGATAGTATTTTAGAATTTCAGGCAGAGATAATATGCACAGATAGAGATATGAAAATATATCAACATTCATGCAGGCTGGTGAAACTAAAGAGGCTAAGAGAAAGAGTAGCTGGAATGCGGTTGGAGAGTTAGGCTGGAACAGACAATTCATGGTTTTGCAATATGTAGGAAGGATCATAATCTCTGTTATTGCAACAATAAATTTTTAATCAGGAAGGTTGATACAACTATCATTATTTATGTTAAAACATTGCACTGGCTATACTGTAGTGTATACAATGGATTTGGGAAAACAAATGCATATGCAGAAGAATATTTAAATGGCTGCTGTTTTAATTCGGGCAAGAGACGCTGGTAGGTTTTTCTGGTAGTTGAAGGTGAAGGTGGATAGAGGCTCACAGATGAGATTTTTTTAAAGCCATGTCAACAGAATTTGGTGAATGATTAGAGTAATTAGCAAGAAAGACATATCAAGGATGTAACTTTCTCAGAGTCTGGAATTCTCAAATGACTTGCTTTGGAAGCTGAGTACATTTTGAACATGTGGTGATTGGAAGCTTCTGTGATTTTCAAGCTTAAATGTTTAATAGACTTTTGCATATATAGGATATATTACATGATAATTTTTCTGCTTTAAATTTTAATTATTTAATCATTTATTTTATAAATTTATTACAGAATATTATTATATTTGTGTCTATTTTCATCAAATCGCTTGTTGCTAACACATCGCATCTTCCAAAGTACTTTTTAAATATCATTAACATAGCACCTAAGAAATATCTAAAGTTTGAGGCCAGGCACTGTGGCTCATGCCTATAATCCTAGCAGTTTGGGGGGCCAAGGTGGTGGATTACCTGAGGTCAGGAGTTGAAGACCAGCCTGGTCAAAATGGTGAAACCCCGTCTCTACTAAAATAAATGAATAAATAAATAAAACAGCTGGGTGTGGTGGTGCACGCCTGTAGTCCCAGCTACTCGGGAGGCTGGGGCAGTAGAATTGTTTCAACCTGAGAGGCAGAGGTCTCAATGACACTGTACTCCAGCCTGGGTGACAGAGAGAGATTCTGTTGCAATAATAAAATAAACTAAATAAAAATATCTAAAGTTTGAGCTCTTCTTTCTGGAATCTTGTCATGCATATTGGATTGATCTTCTTCAATACAATGCTTTGTAAGAATCATACTGTATGTGGCGATTCCTCAAGGACCTAGAAATAGAAATTCCATTTGACCCAGCAATCCCATTACTGGGTATATATCCAAAGGATTATAAATCATTCTACTATAAGGACACATGCACACGAATGTTCATTGCAGCACAGTTTACAATAGCAAAGACCTGGAACCAACCCAAATGCCCATCGATGATAGACTGGACAGGGAAAA
>PVKV010008292.1:0-88950 GCA_004027835.1 Alouatta palliata
AGGGAGGAAGGGAGGGAGGGAGGGAAGGAGGGAGGGAGGGAGGGAAGAAAGAATGAAGGAAGAAAGGGAATTCTGGAATCAAACGGGAAGGAAAGAGCTTCCTTGGCTTATGTTCATCAACTCTGTCAGATTACAAGAAGCACAGGGGATGTACTTTCTAGGTACCCTCATATTAGAAACCCAGAAATATTCATACAAATACATGCAAATAATATATGACTACAATACTTGGCTAAGTCCTTAAACAGGGTAATCTTCCAGCATCACCCACACACCAGCTTCAAATCCTGGATCCACCCCCAATCTCCCAGCTGTATGAGCTTGGGCAAGCCCACGCCTCTTCCAGCCTCTAAACTGCCGCATCTGCACAATGGGTTTACGAAGAACATAAATACTTCACTGTGAAATGCTAAGCACAGTTCCTAGTACAAAGACACATATGAATATCCAACCCCATCTGCAGGTGACATTAATGTGACATTTTGTAAACACCCCAAGGAAGAAGCTCAGAACTTTACCTGCCTTTGTGAGTATGCCCTTATCGATCTGAGCAAGTGGTTTATATAGTTCTTGCTGCTTTGCAGACTTGTTTATATCATACTTTATTTATTGAAAATCCAATACTATACAGAAAAATAATCTGTAAAGCAAAGAAATGAGGAACAAATCTAGTGGCTGATTTAGGATGAACTCTTCCCAATAATCTACAACTACTAATAATATTAATAGTTTTTCTCTTTTTGTTTAGCTAAAGATCATTAAAAACAATGGGGATGAGCCCTGTGACTTGTGATGCATGGAAGAACGATCATCTTTTCCAAGCCAAGTCACCAGCTGAGACAGGCATGAGGCTCATATATTACCCACCCCATATACTGCACGCCTCTCCCCAGTGCATACACCATAAGAGAAGGCTAGGGCCTTCCATCTACAAAGGCAAATCACGGGACTTAAGATTTCAGTGTCAAAGGAGATTTCGGGGAATTCCCACAAACAGTGAAGCTATACCAGCTCATAAAGTCACTGAATGGATCTGAAGGAGTCTAAAAGTAGCTGGAATTTTGCAGAAGTCTTTAAAAGTGCAAGCAGTTCGGCTGGGCACAGTGGCTCACGCCTGTAATCCCAGCACTTTACGAGGCCAAGTTGGGTGAATCATGAGGTCAGCAGTTCGAGACCACCCTGTCCAAGACGGTGAAACCCTGTCTCTACTAAATACAAAAATCATCCGGGCAAGGTGGCAGGTGCCTGTAATCCCAGTTACTCAGGAGGCTGAAGCAGAAGAATTGCCTGAAGCTGGGAGGCAGAGGTTGCAATGAGCCAAGATTATACCACTGCACTCCAGCCTGGGCCACAAGCACAATACTTCATCTCAAAAAAAAAAAAAAAAAATGCAAGCAATGTATTCCTCAGCATCCTAGCCCATCTTTCCCTAATATACTATGAAACACAGGGTGTGGCAGTTTCGAAGCAGGGCAAGCGAAAACAAGAACTAAATGAAAACACAGGTGTCACTATCTATTAAAAGCACAGCAAAGTGTGGAGCCTATGTGCCTAATACAATGGCTGGTACTGAGTGTTCCATATCTGAAAACAGCGTTAAAGTCATTATTTCCGATGCTTATCAATGAGTCTGCAATCACATCATGCTATCAGTACTATTCCTATGCCTTCACTACCACAGAATAAATAGACCTGGTATCAACTCTATTGAAAACCTGAATCATGACAGCACTTGAGCATCAAACCGTGTGGTCGCAATCAACTGAGCATGCGCTCCATCCCTAAGACATGCACATTCCATTACCTCTGGCTAATAAATCTTTTGTGTCTACCCCTCATCTCTGCTTTCTCAATAACCATTTTGATATAAACCACTGCTTGCTGTTCCTGATGACTGATCCCTTAATCACCTTTCCTAAATATATGCAAAGTGTACTTCTTTGTAAATACAAAAGAAAAAGCAATCACATAAATAATTAAGATGGCTTTTCAAATGACAGTTGAGTGCTAATATGAGCTACACTGGAAAATACTCATCAACAAACTCAATACACATCTATTAAAATGTAGGAGGCCAGACATATGAAGACAGAAAAAGGATTCATTGCGACTCCATTGGAATCATGCTGATAAACATCCGACATAGAGCTCCTCTTTGAGCCGGTTGGACAGGTTAAGAAAAGTAAGCACTGGCCGGCCTCGGTGGTTCATGCCTGTAATCACAGCACTTTGGGAAGCTGAGGTGGGCGGATCACGAGGCCAGGAGTTTGAGAATAGCTTGGCCAATATGGTAAAACCCCATCTCTACTAAAAAAATAAAAATTAGCTGGGCGTGGTGGCGAGTATCTCTAGTCCCAGCTACTCAGGAGGCTGAGGCAAAAGAATCGCTTGAACCCAGGAGGTGGAGGTTGCAGGGAGCTGAGACTGCACCACTGCACCCCAGTCTGGGCAACAAAGCGAGACACAGTCTCACACACACAAAAAAAAAAAAGAAAAAGAAAAAAGAAAAGAAAAGCAAGTATCACTTTGCACTTTCATGTGTGAAGAAACTATTACTGTTGTTATTAACAGCAGCTGCTAACATTTAATTGAGCACTTAATTTATCCCGTAATGGTTAAGACTGTATATCCACAGAGTCAATGTGTTTAATACAACCACCTAGATCTCTCAATGTAGATATTATGATGTGCATTTCACAGACGAAGAAACTGAGGTTTAAAGAAGAAACTTGCCCAAGGTCCTAAGATGCATCTGATTCTAATCTTTGCCACTATCATACAGCATGTCTTAGTGCCATGGTTATAAACTGGGGATGATTTGCACCCCCAGGAGACATCTGGCAATGTCTGGGGACATTTTTGGGTGTCACAAACATACTTGGGTCATTCCTCCTGTATGAGAGGGGAATGGATTCAAGACACATTCTGGGAAGTCAGGGGTGAGTCGAACAGTAACTCCAAAGGAAGGTCACCTGCCCCTCTTCCCATACCAGCCCCTTCTGCCCAGCCTGTTGGCCATCTCAATTTCCCCACGCTGTACTAATGGCCAGTCTCCAACATAGGCTATTCTGCACTCCCTGTTTTGCTTTTTACATCCTAAACAGACCTAGTGAGGGCCAGGCACATTGGTTACTCATAGCAATCCCTCCCCTCTCTCCCAGTCCACCACCTCGGCCTTCCAACCTCAGCCTCATCCCTTCTCCTCCTGCAAACAACGCAAGGAGATGGATGCTATTGGGCCCATCTGCCCCCACTCCACCCTACCTCCTTCTTCCACAGGACCAGAAGTTCTAGATCTCAAGTTCTGGAGATCTAAAATTTAGAAACTAAAGTTTAGAAATCTAACAGAAACAGAAGGAGGAGGAACTGGGAGTCCCACTGGGGTCTTTCAAGAGCACTACACTGGAATGTCGAGCTCTTGCTGTGGCTGTTCATGAAGTGTGTTTGGATAGCTAATGAGCTTTTGTATTTTATATGCAGTGCCCCTCAGAGATCCTCAGATCTCAAGACCAGGAGTGGGATATGCAGATCCCGAGAAATAAAGCAACAGAGACCCTACTCCAATAGATACTGAGTAAAGGAAAGAATAAACCACGGCAATGCAGAACTCAAATACGCCTCTCATTGTCCCAGATTTAGAGAACTCACATGGAATCCTAAATGTAGACGCTGCTGCTAAATAAAAGAGGGTCCACTCCATCTCGAAAACAAGAAAACACCTTATTCTGCCAGCCACGCTGGCCTCTTGGAATACACAGGAAAACACCAGGTGCTTGTCTTAAGAGGTGAGGGTACCAGTGTATAATTCACATAAGGATGTGAATGAGGTAGATGACATCTGTGCACGGTTCCACAACATAGGAACATACCCCACTGACACATTTTCTTTATTTAAGTCTGACTGGGGAGTGATGCGCCCCTCCTCCCTCTTTTTTAAATTATG
Organism: Alouatta palliata; assembly: GCA_004027835.1. Classification (NCBI taxonomy): domain Eukaryota; kingdom Metazoa; phylum Chordata; class Mammalia; order Primates; family Atelidae; genus Alouatta; species Alouatta palliata. Next base: position 3,944 of record PVKV010008292.1, read on the forward strand.
CTAGATGGATTGGCCTTTTAAGATGGTGGTTCACTTCTTACTGTTCATAGTATCCTATTTTAATTGTTTCCATGTCTTCTCTTACTTCTAACTTTAGAGCATCTAAAACATCTCAGCAGGAGGGCATTTTTCCATGAAATAATTAGTAGTAGTAGTAATTACATATAGGTTCTTAATATACTGCTATATGGAATGTGTTTTCACTTAAGTTATATTTTATTAAATAGCTGCATCTCCCCGAAAGTAATCTGAGAGCTCTAGGAAGGATGCCTTGAATACAAAGGGATGAAAGGGTAGGTCAGAGTGGCTTCCTCTAAGAAATAGGATGGATCCTGAAATTCATCACTAAAACCACAGCTAGAGAATTTAAAGGCAAAATGTGCAAAGCATGAATATTGATATTAAACATGGTAGAAAAGACGGGCCGTGGGTGGAGCCGACAGATTTGGATTTCGGAAGCCAGTTGGACTGAGCAAGGAGCCTGACTCTGAGCTCATCAGCTGTGCATCTCAGGTGAGTTTCTTCACTCTTCTGAGGCATCCCCTGGCTCTTTTGTAAAATGCCAAAAAAAAAAAAAAAAAAGCACCAGGCTTTTGCATCCTCCTGGATGACAAATATAAACTACCTGGCCATGGCACAGCACATGACAGGGAATTGATAAATGGGGGCTGTTAGCTGTCCCATTGTGGATGTGAGAATAGCATTCCATTGGCTAAGAGGCAGACATGAATGTTCTAGAACATGGCGATCCTGGAATGTGTAGCGAAGGCAGGAAGAGAAAGAATGGGTAGGGAAAAACAAGTTGGGAAGCAGGAATGAACTCTTAACTCCAGAAGCACAGCTAGGAATGCCCATGGGGCCTTGACACATGACAGCCTCCGCTAAGCCAATTGGCCCAAAGACTTCTGAAAGAGCCTTTGCTGCAACAAAAAACTTTGGATCATTTTGAGAAACTCCTGTGAGGCACCAATGTGCTGCAGTACCATCCCGGCCCCGACACTGATGTGATTCATCATCCATAACATATGGATGTGTTCAAGCTGGTCAGCAGCTTGAAAAACTGGAGTCTATCAAATTGACCACGAAAAACACAAGAAGGTAATATTTAGTGATAGGCCAGATGAAATCCTTGCCTAGAGACATGAGATAAGGAAAGGCCTGAAGGGAAGCAGACCAGCAATTATCAAGGGTCAGGGAGTTGGGGGATGACACAGAGACCAAGCCTAACATAGGTCACCCAAGCAAGAAGGCCTTACGACTTCACACCCTCTCTGCAGTGTATGAATGGTGCAATGGAATAAAATGGTAATGGCGGCTTCTGGTGCTAAATTTGAGTTTCCATCATCATAATCTTGGGGAAAGAAGGAACACAGTACAATGGCATACACAGAGAATAAATGAACACATGTGAGATTATGAACAGGTTGAGTTTCTTCAGCCCACAACCTATCAAATCTAATTTTAAACCTTCAAAGACACATGTATTAGTTTCATTTCTGTTCCAGTTTCATTTTCCCGTGTTCCTGATGGTGAATGATTTTGGATAATTCTTAGTTTGGGATCACTGGTCTACCTCAAGGTACTATATGTTAGAGTAAAACTACACAGTAATAAATTCTATCATCTGAAATTGACTCACAGAGACCCAATTACGACTCAAAATATAAGAAAGACTGAAAAGTGAATCTTTGAGTTCATCTCATCTGACCTTTTTCCTTAAAGATGAGGAAAAAAGGCTTCATATAGATCCAGAGGCTTACCCAAGGTCCCATCATTAATTGAGGCAAATCCAGGAATTTCTGCCTCTAAGCATCAAACAATAATTAAAATAGATGAACGTGTTATCATATATATTGTGTTCTCAGAAAAGAAGAGGATACATTTAATAATGCAAAAATAGTTGTGCTATAGCATTACCTTTCAAGACCAGTTTAAACATAAATGTCATTGCACAATAAGGTTACTACTATATTGTCACCAGGGTCCCTGGAATTGTACTTTTCTAGTTTAAAATATTACATCAAATGGGCACAGTTTTACAATTTTGGCATGCCCTTCTGCTAGTCCCAAGAACACTGCAAGCCCTCAACAGTTACCTACCTACACTGTCAGTGGGAATGGAAATTGGAGCAAGAAGATAAGAAAATGACTCTGAGGCCTGGTACAGTGGCTCACGCCTGTAATCCCAGCATTTTGGCTGGTCGAGGCAGGTGGATCACGAGGTCAGGAGTTCGAGACCAGCCTGGCCAACATGGTGAAACCCCGTCTCTACTAAAAATAGAACAATTAGCTAGGTGTGGTGACACACGCCTGTAATTCCAGCTACTCAGGAGGATGAGGCAGGAGAATTGCTTGAGCCTGGGAGGCGGAGTTTGCAGTGAGCCAAGATCGCGCTGCTGCACTCCAGCCTGGCGAAGGAGCGAGACTCCATCTCAAAAAAAAGAAAAAGAAAATGACTCGAGAACTGTTACCAAAATTTACAACGCATATGCCCTTTGAATCAAGGAGTACACTGCTAAGATTGTGCCCTAGGCGTGTACTCACAAAAGTGTAAATAAAGAATGTTCATGGCAGCATAGTTTAGACCCAATATCACATGAAATTGTAAGAAGGACTGATACAAGAAAGAGAGAACTGTAAAACACCATTGCTTGGAATAACAGATAGCAAAACAATGCAAACGACCTAAACGGCCACCAAAGGGAAGACTGGTTATAGCATCAGCACATGACAGAATATTACGCAGCAGTTAAAACGGTGAAGTAGATCTGTATGCACTAATGAGAGATCTCCTGGACTATGAAGTTTAAAAAAACCAAATACAGAACAGCATGTGAGTGTTTCTGCTGGTATATATAACCTTTTCTGGAATACACAAAATAGTTCATAATGTTTATCTTCCAAGAGAAGGACCAAGAAAGACTTTCCCATTTCATTTTCTACCTTCCCATTCTGCATGTAGATTCAAGTAAGATGCACGTATGCTTCTTTGTACTCTTCCCAATACATCTCTAGAGAGACAATAAAATAATCACAAAAAAGTAAAACTCTTTTTTTTTCCCCCAAAAGAAACAGTCCAGTGAGCTCAAGACAAGGGCTTATTTCAAATATACTGAATTCCAAATATTTCATCATAAATACACTGAAAAAGCAGAAATAAATCTTCCTTTTCTTTATTTTCATAACTTTTCAGTCCAGAATACCAGAAATTTTCTTAAGCACACTGTGGTCTATTTCTTCAAATGGTAAGAAATTGTTCATAGCATTCAGAAAATGAAGATGGCCTCCTCAGGGTTTATCCAGCCCACTTCAGGCTCTGTTCCCAAACCTGCTGCTCTGTCTTCTCCTCCTCATCCTTCCAGGACCTCTGCGCCTGCCATTCGCCTACCCCATCTGACCCTTCTCCACCCTCCCCAGCTCTTTCTTGAGATCTTAGCTCAGACACATCTCCCAACTCCCTGGCATCAACACTGTTTCGTAGGACCATTTACTGTTTTTTCAAGTTTACATTAATATCTATGTTTCTTTGACTAAATCTGTCTTCCACAATAGGCTGAAAGCTCTACAAAGACAGTGGCAATGTCTGTTGTCCTTCAGAGTAGACCCCAGCACCTGTGACAGAGGTGCACTTCACGAACATGTGAATTCATGAAAAGTGAATGAATGCAGTCTAGACTCATGCTGAAGTCCAGCAATGTTTAAAAAATCAAACAGCTCGCATCACTCTCTAGTTCAAACCCTCCAATGTCTTTCTCACCACTCTCTCAGTCTCCCAGATACTTATTCCCGACAGCACCTCTCCTATCCTGTCCATTCATCTCCAGCCACACTAGCTTCCCTGATGATCCTTGAATTCTCCACTGAGCCTTTCCATATGCTGTTCTCACTGCTAAAAGAGTACTTCTCAACATTTGCATGGCTTACCTCTACTTCCTTCAGGTCTCAGATCAAATGTCACAGCTTTGGAGGGCTTCCTGCAGATGACTCCATGATGCTCATGCTGTCACTCACCCTCCCTTCCTCTGCTTTACTGTTCTTTTTTTACTGACATTATGGGAAATATTAAACCTGATCATGATCTATTTTTCCTACCTAGACAGTAAGCCCATGAGGGCAGGGATTCTGTTTCATTTGATACTAAATCCTTGGTTCCAAGACTAATGCAAGCCCTCAATAAATATTTACGTAGACACGTATCAACATCAACTTCTGTACAGGGAGAGAAAAGTAAGAAATCAGAGATAGGGTTAAAACCTACTTCTTTCTAATCTTAAAAACCACAAGCATAACAATCTCCTAGTTGCAATCATGGGCGTTCACCACGTTTTATTTTTCTTAATAAATGAGTTAAACGAGTAAACATTCTCAAACCCCTGATTAATAAAGCAGATGACATGGACAATGAACCATAAACAAATGTGTGGATAATAATGGGCTTGCTCATGCTTTCATTCATAAAACAAACAAAGTGAAGATGACTTCAAAAACAAAGACATGATTCCAAGAGCAATAAACTTTACACGCTGCACTAAAACCTCCATGTGGTTAGCCCGGCATGTGTATTTGACGATTAAAAAAAAAAAAAACAGTCGAGCGCTTACCCATTCTTCTAAAATGCGTGACACTGCTTCATTTGCCCTTGCCATGTTCCTGCAGGCCAAGATCACGTGTGCACCATGGAGGGCAAAAGACTTGGCAGTTTCGAACCCTAAGGGGTAAAGGAAAGTCAGCGTTAGAAAGGCAACACAGTGAGTCACGCTGAATGGCCTTTACTGGAGCACCACTTACACTACTGCAAGTTCTCAACCAGGGGAGATTTTGACCCCCAGGGGACAGGTACAAATGTCTGGAGACATTTTCAGTGGTCACAGTTGTGCGGTAGAGTCCCACTGGCATCTAGTGGGTAAAGGCCAGGTATGCTACAAAACATCGTTTTGTTTTGTTTTGGTTTGATACGGAGTCTTGCTCTGTCACCCAGGCTGGAGTACAGTGGTGTAATCTGGGCTCACTGCAACCTCTACCTCTCGAGTTCAAGTGTTTCTCCTGCCTCAGCCCCCAAGTAGCTGGGATTACAGGCATGCACCACCACGCCTGGCTAATTTTTGTATTTTTAGTAGAGATAGGGTTTCGCTATGTTGATCAGGCTGGTCTTGAACTCCTGACCTCAGGTGATCCGCCTGCCTCTACCTCCCAAAGCACTGGGATTACAGGCGTGAGCCACCATGCCCAGCTTACAAAACATCTTACAACAAATAGGGCAGCTGCTGACAACACAGAACCATCTGGCACAGACTGTCAACACTGTGATGGTAAGAAAACTTGTCCTAGGGATGCAGTGATTTCAAAGATGAAGACTGAGCCATAGGCAAGTTAACGGCAGGTCCAGCCATTTAACCATCAATAATGACCAGATCCTTTGCCCACGGTAAGGACATTATGCTGTGCTCTGTGGTGATGTTCCCAGCACCTCTGCTTCCACCAATGTGACCTAGGTTTCTTAGTCCCATTTCCTATTGAGAACAATTAGAAAAGCTGGAGAAAATAACACACGTGCACATGTGTACACACACACACATCTGCTTGAAGGCATCAAAACAGCACTATAACTGAGAATTCTAGGGGCCAAGATCTGCAAAAAATGCAAGGCCAGCATTTGGCAGCTTTTTTCCTTCAAGGCATATTTCATTTCCAAACATAGTGGTTGGAAGCCTAAGAAAATGGGCTGAGCTTTTGGCAATCTCCTAACGGGAAAAAGACACAAATTTGAGCTCAGGACCCACCAAGAATGGGCCGTGGTAAATACACCAAACCTTTGGCTGGGATCCTAAAGAGTTATACCCTCCTTGTAATAACAGGAGACAGTCCAGCCTTCACAAGAGTGGAAACTCAGGTTCAGGCCATTTCAATTCCTAGTTTGATTGAAGTGATCAGTCCCTATCTGTCCAATTTCCAGAAGCAAGAGAAAATATTCTCTGGAGGAAGATACCATTACCTAGAGTCTCAAATTACCACTATAATTATTTCAAATACTCATATAAAATCTCAGACATTCAAACAAAATAGCAAAGTATACAAAAAAACAAGACTTCATCAAAAGCCAGAGGGGAATAAAATGGAAATAAATGCACAGGAGATCTATCTAATCAAGTTATTCAGACACAGTGATTAAAATACCTCTGACTGATGAATTCAAGGAATAAAAAGGCAAGATGGAGAATTATCACAGGGAACTGAAAACAATTTAAAAAAATCAAATAGACATTCTGAAACTTAAACACAATAAAAATTCAGCCTAGCGCAGTAGTTCATGCCTGTAATTCCAGCACTCTGGGAGGCAGAGGTGAGCAGATCACGTGGTCAAGAGATCGAGAGCATCCTGGCCAGCATGGTAAAACCCCGTCTCTACTAATAATACAAAAATTAGCTGGGCATGCTGGAGCACACCTGTAATCCCAGCTACTCGGGAGGCTGAAGCAGGAGTAATCACTTGAACCCAGGAGGGAAAGGTTGCTGTGAGCCAAGATTGGACCACTGTACTCCAGCCTGGCAACACAGTGAAACTCTGTCTTAAAAATAAAAAAAATAATAAAAAGAGTTCAATATATAGGTTGACAGAAAACAAGACACAGCTGACAAGATTAAAGAAACTAGAAAATAAGTTTAAAAAACCAAAAGTGAAGCATAAAAAGAAAAAAAATAACATAGTAAAGCAAAGCACATTAGAGACATGTGAAACACATTCTCCTATGCTTTTTATTCTTCATTGTTCAACTTGATCTCCTACACTCTTACACATACATGTAATTTGAGTCCCAAAAGAAGTAAAACAACAGATTAAGATATAAGCAATATCTGAAGACACAATGGCTGATAATTTTACAAAATCAATGACAGATATATAGCCACAAATTCAAGAAGTATCCTGAGCCACAGCAGAAATATATATGGGTATGTATCTACACATATATGTATAAATGTGTGTGTGTCCACAGGTATGTGTGTATATATGTGCAAGCCACAAGCAGAAACATACATATATTTATTTATTTGTGTGTAAGCCACAAACAGAAATATATATGTGAGCATGTATCTGTATGTGTGTGTGTGTGTGTGTGTGTGTGTGTGTGTAGACACACATATATACACATGCATGTCAAAGCTAGGCACATCACAGTAAAACTGCTAAAAACTACAGACAGTTTTAGAAGTATAGACAAGTACCTACAAGACTGGTAGTTATACCTCTCAGGAAAATGATGGAAGCCATGGCTGAAAGAAATAAAACTTTCATCTTAGAATTCCATACCTAGAGAGAGATCCAAGATGGCCGATCAGCAGCAGCTCAGGATTGTGGCTCCCACTGAAAGCGTAGAGTGAGTGGACGCCACATTTTCAGATGAATTTTTATTGTCCACGGACCAAGAGATTCCCGGCGGAGGAGCCCCACGGGTCACCAGCGCGACTCTTTTGGCCTGCGCAGCCGTTTTGCAGGTGCCCCGGCGCGGCGGTTCTCAGTCTGGAGTATACAGGACTGAGTGACCTTTCAGTTGGCGTTTGGAGCTCCGGGAAGGCAGAGTCTCCCATTCAGCTGATTGAAAAGCGGACTGAAGTGGGGAACCAGACCGGGAGATTCCCGGGCAGAAAAGCACCACGAATGTTAACGCTGCTGTTTCAGCTGGCGTAGTGGGTCGCCGCAGGGGAAGGCTGGTCCCGCCCACCCCGACAAAAAAAAAACAAGAAACCGCAATTGGAACTGCTGAGGATTGAGAGTTTCACAGCAAGTACAGCTGAACCCAGGAAGGTCCAGCTCTGTCGGGGAGGGGTGTCCGCCAAAGGAAAACTAAGAAACAGAAAAAACTTTACCACCAACAAGCTGGACATCCACTCAGAGACCTAATCTGAAAGTCAGCAATTACACAGACGACAGGTGGATAAATCCACAAAGATGGGAAGAAACCAGTGCAAAAAGGCTGAAAACACCCGAAATCAGAATGCCTCTCCTCCTACAGAGGATTGCAGTGCCTCATCACCAAGGGAACAAGGCCTGATGGAGAATGAATGTGAGGAGTCAACGGAATCAGGCTTCAGAAGGTGGATAATGAGAAACTTCTGTGAGCTAAAAGAACATGTTCTAGCCCAATGCAAGGAAACTAAGAACCTTGAAAAAAGGTTTGACGAAATGTTAAAGAGAATGGACAATTTAGAGAGGAATATAAGTGAATTAATGGAGTTGAAAAACACAATATGAGAACTTCGCAAAGTATGCACAAGTTTTAACAGTCGAATTGATCAAGCAGAAGAAAGAATTTCAGAGGTCGAAGACCAACTTAACGAAATAAAACCAGAAGACAAGATTAGAGAAAAAAGGGTAAAAAGGAATGAGCAAAATCTCCAATTTTGGAGAAATATGGGACTATGTGAAAAGACCTAATCTACGTTTGATAGGTGTACCTGAATGTGACGAAGAGAATGAATCCAAGCTGGAAAATATTCTTTAGGATATTATCCAGGAAAACTTTCCCAACCTAGCAAGGCAGGACAATACTCAACTCCAGGTAATACAGAGAACACCACAGAGATATTCCTCAAGAAGAGCAACCCCAAGGCACATAATCATTAGATTCACCAGGGATGAAATGAAGGAGAAAATACTAAGGGCAGCCAGAGAGAAAGGTCAGGTTACCCACAAAGGGAAGCCTATCAGACTCACAGCAGATCTCTCAGCAGAAACCCTACAAGCCAGAAGAGAGTGGGGGCCAATATTCAACATCCTTAAAGAAAAGAACTTTCAACCCAGAATTTCATATCCAGCCAAACTAAGTTTCATAAGTGAAGGAAAAATAAAATTTTTTACGAACAAGCAAATACTCAGAGATTTCATTATCAACAGACCTGCTTTACAAGAACTTCTGAAAGAAGCACTATATACAGAAAGGAACAACCAGTATCAGCCATTCCAAAAAACCCATTGGTAAGCTGCATCCAGACCCATCTCACATGCAAGGATATACAGAGACTTAAAACAAAGGGATGGAGGAAGATTTGCCAACCAAATGGAGAGCAAAAAAAAAAAAAGCAGGAGTTGCAATTCTCGTCTCTGATAAAATAGACTGTAAAGTAATAGAAACCAAAAGAGATAAGAAGGACATTGTATAATGGTAGAGGGATCAATGTAATGGGAAGAGCTAACGATCCTAAGTCTATGCGCACCCAAAATAGGAACACCCAGATACATAGGGCAACTTCTTGGTGACTTACAAAGAGACTTGGACTCCCACACAATAATAGTGGGAGACTTTAACACTACATTGTCAATATTGGACAGATTAATGAGACAGAAGGTTAACAAGGATACCCGGGACTTGAACTTAGACCTTGAACATGTAAACTTAATAAACATTTACAGAACTCTCTACTCCAAATCCACAAAACATACATTTTCTTCAGTAACACATCACATCTATTCTAAAAGTGACCACATGGTTGGGAGTAAATCACTCCCCAGCAATTGCATAGCGTTTCATAGGTTTAAATGAAATATTGATTGGCTGTTTGTTAGTTATTTTCCCCCCTTATTCCTTGCTGACTCCATTGTATGACACAATTATTAGTATAAAAGAGCTTTTCAATACCCATTTTCAGACTGCATTCTAGCCTGGGCAATAGAGCAAGATGCCCGTTCTCTCTCCCTCTTTTTCTTCTTCTTTTTCCCTTTGTTTCATTCTCTTTTTTTCCTTCTTTCTCTCTTTCTCTCTTTTTTCTTTTCTTTCTTTTTCTTTCTAAAAAAAAAAAAAAGAATTCTGTACCTAGTGAAAATATTCTTAAAAAATAAAGGAGAAGGAGAATACAAATTTTAAGCAAATGAAAGCTGGTTTTTGTTTATCACCTGCACTACACCTAGTGTCATGTATAGACCTATACTAGAGGAAACACTAAAGAATGCTCTTCAGGCAGGTGGAAAATGACCATAGTTATAAACCCAGAGATGCAGAAAGCAACAAAGAGCAACATAAAGGGTAAAGATACGGAAAGATCTAAATGGTAAGAGTAGGAAACTCTGTGAGTTTTAAAATACACAGCAAAAGTTACCATACCAATAATAACAATAACGCTTAACCTAGGAGGTGAATAATGGAAGTAAAATATCCTAAGGTTCTTGTCTTGACCAGGAAGTGATATAATACTGATTTATATTAGACTTTGATAAGTCAAAGATGTAAGCTGTAATCTCTACAAATTTAACAAGCTACTAGAGAAGTGAAGTAGAATAATAAAAAGGAAAGAAAGGAGAGAAAATGACCAGGTACGGTGGCCTGTAATTCTAGCACTGTGGGAGGCCAAGGCATGAGGATCACTGTGACCAGCTTGGGCAACATAACAAGAATCTGTCTCTACAAAAATTCAAATTAAAAAAGAAATACTCATGTGTGGTGGGGGGCACCTGTGGTCCCAACTACTCAGAAGACTGACATGGGAGGATCACTTGAGTCCAAGGGTCACAGCTACAGTCAGCTATGATCATGCTGTTGCACGTCAGCCTGGGTAACAGAGCAAGACCCTGTCTCAATTTAAATAAAAGAAAGAACGGAAAGAAAAAGAGAGAGAGAGGGAGAAAAAGAAAAAAAGGAACAGAAAGAAGGGAAAGAAGAATACAGAAATAAGTTAAACAGGAAGCCAATATGGTGGTATATTTCAGCCCAAACCCAAATATATCTGTCATTACATTAAATATAAATGGGCTAAAGACAGCAATTAAAAGAAAAAGTGTGTCAAACTGAAGAAAACACAAATATACATATATTCTCTTTATAAAATAATGTACATTATGTTTTGTATCTTTAAACATAAGGATAAAACAATTAAAGTAAAAGAACAGAAAAGGTATATCGTATAACATGGCCAAAAGAAATCTGATACACCTATACTAATTTCAGAAGAAGAAGATTTTAAAGTAAGAAGTTTTACAAGAGAAAGCACTGACTATTTCACTATTTCAATCCATGAAGAATACATGACAATTCTAAATTTATATGTACTTAATAATAAAGCCTCTCATATATGTCAAACATTAACAGAAGTAGGAGAATAAATAGAGAAATTCACAATTATAGTGGGAGATTTTAACATATCCCTCTTAGTAACAGATACAACAAGGAGACAAACACAAAGTATATAGAAGATTTGAACAACCTAATTGATAAACTGGTAATAATTGAATATGCTAACCACAGAAAACAACAGCAAAATATACTTAAGTACTTAAAGAATATTTACCAAAACTGGCGATTTGCAGAGCCAAAAGCAAGTCTCAACAAATTTAAAAAGACTAAAATTAGAAAGCATGCTCTTTGACTGCAGTGGAATTATAATCAATAACAAGATCCCAGAAAATTCTCCATTTATACATACATATGCATAAATAAATAAAACATTATGGCTCAAAAAATTATAATGAAAGTTAGAAATATTTTAAACTCAATAATTACAAACACATATACAAACTTATGGAGTATAGCTAAAGCCACGGTTAAAAGAAAATCTACACCCTTAACCACATATATTAAAAAGAAGGCCAGGCACAGTCGCTTATGCCTGTAATCCCAGCAATTTGGGTGGCCAAGGCAAGCAGATGGCTTGAGCCCAGGAGTTCAAGACCAGCCTGGGCAACATGGCAAAATGCCACCTCTACAAAAAATTAGCTGGGCGTGGTGGCGCACACGTGTGGTCCCAGCTACTCAGGAGGATGATCATGCCACTGCATCCAGCTTAGGTAAGATTCTGTCAACAAAATAAAAAAGAAGAAAGAAAAAGAAATAAAAGAAAAGAAAGAGAGAAGAAAAGAAAGAAGGAGGGAGGGAGGGAGGAAAGAGAGACAGAGAGAGAGAGAGAAGAAGGGAGGGAGGGAGGGGCAGGGAGGGAAGGAAGGAAAGAGAAAAGATGATCTAAGCATCCATTACATTCGGAAAATAACCAGCACATTAAACCTAAAGAAAGCAGAAGGATGGAAATAACAGGAGAAAGGAGAAACTTTTAAATCTAAAACAAACATAAAATACTGAACAAAAAAGAAGCCAAAAGCCTGTTAATTGAAAGAACTAGTAAAACCAATAAAGGGCTAGCAAGACTGACAGAGAGACAGAGACAGAGAGGGCACGAATGACCAATATCAGGGATGAACAAAAGGACATCACTATGTCACATAAAAGCACAGGCAACAAAAACAAAACCAGACAAGTGAGATTACATAAAACTCAAAAGCTTCTGCACATTAAAGAAAACAATCAAGACATTGAAAAGGCAAGTTACAAAACAGTAGAAAATACTTGCAAACCACAGAACTGATAGTGTTCATATCCAAAATACATAAGGAACTCCTAAAACCCAATAGTCAAAAAAAAAAAAAAGAAAGAAAGAAAGAAAAAACATCCATACAGATTTTAAAAACAAGCAAAGGAACTGAATAAACATTTCTCCAAAGAAGACTGACCAAGCATATGAAAAGGGGTTCACCATCACTAATCCTCAGGAAAATGCAAATTGAAAGCACAGTGAGATGTCACCTCACACCTTAAGATGGTTCTCATCATAAAATGAAAGGTAAGTGTTGGTTGAGGATGTAGAAACAAGAGACCCCTTGTGCACGAGAAATTTACATTCCCTGGTGGACTGTAAATTGGTGTACCCGTTATGAAAAACAGTATGGAGTTTCCTCCAAAAATTAAAAATAGATTTAAAAATTGCTGCATTGTGATCTAGCAATCCCACTTCTGGATACACATCCAAAGGAACTCAAATCAGGATCTCAACAATATGTCTGTCTTCTCATGCTCACTGTAGCATTATTCATGCTAGCCAAGACATGAAAGAAGTCTAAATTTCTACTGCTGAATGAATACATACACAAACAGAGTCACACACACAATGGAATATTATTAAACCTTAGGAATGAAGGAAACTCTGCTATTTGCAACAACATGGATGAACCTGGAGGACATTATGCTAAGTGAAATAAGCCAGACACAGGACAAATACTATATGATACCATTTATATGAGGAATCTAAGACGCTCAAACTCACAGAAGCAAAAAATAGAATGGTGGTTGCAAAGGATTTGGGGAGACAGAAACAAGGAGGTATTAGCCAAAGGGTACAAAGTTTCAGGTATGCCAGACGGAAAAGCCCTAGAAATCTGCCATACAGCATGGTGCCCATATTGTATCATGCACTTATAAATTATGATAATTGTTTCACAGGTATATATTATCTCCAAACTTATCAAGTTCTATACATCAAATACATACGGCTTTTTGTATGTCAATCAGACCTCAAAGTTGTTTTTAAAAATGAAACATAAAGAAAAGGACTACAGCTCTATGAACACAGAGAAGATCTTAAGATATGGTGAACGACTTTATACCAGTGAATTTACAATACAGGTAAAAAAGACAAATTCCTAGAAAACCACTACAAAAAAAGTTGCTGTAAGAAGAAATGAAAAACTGAAAAGTTCTCTATAGTTAAAAAAAAAAAAGGAATCTTCAATTTAAATTCATCTCAAAAAAGGAAAAAAGAGAATAGGGGAGGGGAGGGAAAGCGGAAAAAGACGACGCAGTCTAATCCACAGCTTGAACACCAATCCATCGCTCAAAACTGAAAAATATTGTATGTTGTAAGGTATTTTGGAAGACCCTATAGAGTACAGTAGAACAACAAAGTAGCCGATTCTACTAGAGAAGGCAGCAATGCAATTCAGCCAAATCCATGTCAAACAGCCATAAATTATCGTTTGCAAGACAATGTTAACATGTATGGAAAATCAGCTTATCGTTATCTTACTGACATCACCATATGAAAGAGCCTAGTAAGGTTCATTCATTCATATCACCTCCATAGGCCTAATCTTCATGGAGAACAGTCTATTTATATAAACTACTTCTCAAGGAAAGTCAGCATAGCACAGCGGAAAACTCGAGTTGGACACATCTGTGTTGATGCCAGTTCTGGGCACATACAAGCAGTGAGATCTAAGGTCACGCCTTGAACCCATGTGAAACTCAGTTATCGTTTCTGTAAAATGGGGATAAGTAGTCAACATATACTAAGAGCCTAACGTAACCATAGTAGGTGGAAAACAAATGTTAGTTGACTGCTTCTTGCAAAATATTTGGTGTTCTATGCCTCTTCTCCAACTTGAATGACCTACCAAATCCAGTACAGTCACTATGACTACAAAATTAAAACTTGCTCCTAGATGTGCTACCAATGGCAACCCAAGGACTGAATGGCTTTAATATCAACCAGAATTCAAAGAAATCAGCCACAGGCTCCACCATCCTATTTGTCTAAATGTGGCCTCCAGAGCACAATTTAACCTCATTGTTGAGACAATCTGAAATTATTTTTTGAGATTTTGCCAAATTTGATATTCCAAAATACCTACTACCTAAAAATGACTTCTGATACTTAAATCAGATGCTGAAATAATGCACGAAGGATTTCAAATCTGAAGTATTTAACACATAAATCTGTTTGCCTCCCCTTGGGTTGTGTGTGTAGTAAAAGGTGTTTGAAGCTGTGTCTCCAAGCTTTAAAGCAAGAGGATAATAATCTCAAATTTATTCATTTTTACCTGTGATGCCAATGTCACCCCTTATCACCAGTGAGCAAAAGACACCTAGATCATTTAGGGAAAGAGAGAGAAGTAAAATGCCAGGTTTCATAGTCCAGCTGGCTGGGGACAGGCATGGGACGAAGTCTTGCTGACTGATCTGCCCCATCAATCAGGCTAATGAGACACTGACAGCCATATGCAAACCACGCAGAGTGACCAAGTACAACTGCACTTGTGAGACTGGGACTTCACGTACCCAGATCTTGGAGGAAATGGTGGACTCTGGGTCCCTTTGAAACTTCCAGAACAAAGCAACGATCAGAAATATCTTTCTTCATATTTTCATCACAGGGCATTAAAAGAAAAACAATGATATAACAGAATGGAAATGATAGTAAACATATTCTTAGTCATTCATTAGCAGCTACATTTTTAACAGATTGAGGAAGCACAGATATAACACAATGCCAGGCAGGTTCCAGAGCTTGAGTGATTCACTGATTGACTGAGACAGTCTCACTCTGTCACCCAGGCTAGAATGCAGTGGTGCAATCTGCAACCTCCGCTCACTGCAACCTCTGCCGCCAAGATTCAAGCAATTCTCATGTCTCAGCCTCCCCAGCAGGTGGGGTTACAGGCATATGACACCATTCCGGGCTAATTTTTGTATTTTCAGTAGAAATGGGGTTTCACCATGGTGGCCAGGCTGGTCTTGAACTGCTGACCTCAAGTGATTCACCTGCCTCAGCTTCCCAAAGTGCTGGGATTACAGGCATGAGTTACCATGCCCCCATCCAGAGCTTTGTTTATTCAATTTCTCAGGTTAGCAGTGATCTGCTGAAGGAAAAAATGGTTCTTGCAGACTGCTAATAGGCTGCGGTTCTGGACTACTCTAAAACAATCCAAGCTGTTTCAAACTGCAACACAGATGGCCCCCTTCTTCCTTTTTAATAATGAGTAATTTTTTTTTTTTTTTTGAGATGGAGTTTCTTGTTGCCCAGGCTTGAGGGCAATGGTGCGATCTTGATTCACTGCAACCTCTGCCTCCCAGGTTCAAGCGATTCTCCTGCCTCAGCCTTCTGAGTAGCTGGAATTACAAGCCTGTGCCACCACACCCAGCTAATGTTTTGTATTTTTAGTAGAGATGGGGTTTCTCCATGTTGGTCAGGCTGGTCTCGAACTCCTGATCTCAGGTGATCCACCTGCCTCGGCCTCCCAAAGTGGTGGGATTACAGGCATGAGCCACCGCACCCAGCCATGAATAAATATTAAAATCCTGCAAAAATACCGCTCACCATAGTTCTGAATGACACTACCAAGAAATACATAGGGGGGAAGCATGCCGTTTTTCTATCAAATTTTATTTTCCCAAGGAAATCTGCTAAGTCATCCTATCTCACTTGACAAAATAACCCACAGCAAAGGACTTTTTATTACCACAAAGGGCACATCTGACAAGTCAGCAGCAACAGGCTATGGGCTCAAGTTTCCACCCTCTCTCCTTTAGAGAATTCCTGACTGTAGTTATGGGTGAGCCACCTGTCTCCGTGTCTTGTGAAATTACACTCTGGTTCTTACATCTTCCTTTATCTAAGCAATGCATTACCCTTTGCTAGTCTACTTTTAAAAGCTGCAATAGACAACTCCATTTTCTTACCCTTTACAATTGCCTTTGGAGCAGAAACAAAGCATGGCTATTTCAAAAGATGACAGTTTAACAGGAAGGACAATAACACTTTTATAGTAAACCATATCTCTGGAGTGTGGAGTTTTATATAAAAAAAAAAGTTTAATAAAGCTACCTACTGATAAACGTCCCGAATAAAGCCCATGAGAACAGTCTCCCTCACTCTTGTAATACTGCAGCTGATGGCCAGTTTAATTAGCTAAATGTAGTAGTGCTAAGCCAATTCTGCATAGTGCCAAAGTTTGTGCAAAATAATGAAGGCAATGGTTTACTAAATTTAATAACCTGATTCATCTTATAAAAAATTAACTTTATGACAATGTTTAAATTGAACTAGCTTAACCGCATAGAGATGGCAAGAGTGTGTTCCGAAGAATATTTAAACCTAGTAATACCAAGAAAACAAAGAAAGATGTTTTAAAGCAATGAGCTGCATCTGTTTTTCGAGCACTTGTTACAGCAGATCCAATCAGAAAAATGAAGTGGTCATGAGGCTTAATATCTCACTGTCTTGGGTTTTCAGCTTTCAACACAAACGTTCAAGTTCTATAAAATGGAAAAGGTGCAAAGTAATTTAAATACCTGCTTGTCTTACACTATCTTACGTTATCTTCATTTGTTAGAACAGAGGTTACAAACTCATGATCAGAGGACAAGTCAAGCCCGATGACCTGTTTTGTGTGGCCCATACTTTCTTCCCTTTCTTTCCTTCCTTCCCTTTCCTTTCCTTCCTATTCTTTCTTCCTTTCTCCCTCCCTTCCTCCTTCCTTTCCCTCCTTCTTTCCTCCCTTGTTCTTTCTTTCTCTCTCTCTCCCAACCTCTCTTCCTTTCTAATTTGAATTAGTTCCCAACATTAATACATGTGGGAGATCTCAGGTCCAAAGCTAGATGTGCAGCTTCTCTGAAAAAGCTTACAGCGGAAGCACAGAGTCCCCCCAGTCCCACTTGGTGACAGGTTAGCTGAGAATCCATTGTCAGCTAGCGGTGGGGTTTGGGATTTCTAGCGGGTCATGTTGGCCATGGTCATCACCCGTGCTGCTGGCATTCCCCACCAGGCCACTGCAGGCACTGGAGGGTCAGTGCACGTCATCCAGAAAAAATCATTGCCAGAGACGTAACTCAAGCCTTACCACAAAACACTCTCAGTCCAAATGCTTACATCTGAATCACCAAATCTCAAAGAACATTTCCCATTGATTTGGTTGAGATTTTTATGTAAACCACGTCAAATCCTACTATGACAAAAGTGGGAATATTAGGATGCTAGCTATGCTTTGGAAAACCCTGCAGGAGCATTTGGCTTTGCATGGACGGAGAAGCACATAGGTAATGGCTCAGGACTCTGCAGGAGTGTGGATCCATGGCGCAAGCGTCTTTGCTTTTCACAAGTGTCACTGAGTGGCAGCAGAAACTCTGGGCCAAGACCTCCACTGGAATGAGAGACAAAGATGAAATAGACAAGCAAAAAGGCAGGGTGCTTGGCGAAAAACGATCAAGGATTGGTGAGCAACTCCACGTGAATAAATCGCATGAATGCAATGGAGATGAAACTCCATGCAGCAAGCGAAAACTGTGGGACGCCTCTGCAGGTGGCGGGAGCCTATGGATTTAGGCAGGGAGTAAACACCATGAGTTATTCACATTATTATTTTATCCATTTACGGTACCTCCAGTGGTCAAAATGGACTAGCTCAAGATACTGTGGCCTTGTGACCAGCCAGGAATGGATGAGGTGCCCTCTTAGTCTGAGCAGCTCATGATGTAAATTAGAAAATCACGTAGGAAGCAAAAAAAAAAAAAAAAATCTACAAAGCCGGTGACTGCCTAACTCTAGGTATCCAAGGTGGCCCCTGGGCCACTGGAGAGCCTGGCAAGTTGTTTACCCAGACGGGGAACACAAAGGGAGAACTGGCTTGGGTGTGGTGGTGGAGAGGGTTGGAGCAGGCAGTCACACCCCATGAGACTCACTGGTCAGTTGGACAGGTGGGGACAGAGTTGCCCACCGAATCCTCAGGCACAAAAAACCTCAAGGTGGGAACCCTGTCCCTACAAATACTGACAAAGCTCCAGGGAATTAGGAGCTAAGAACAAGTCAGTTTCTTTCCCCGATACCAGAAAGCTTCCTTCTGGTTGAAGTTTTTTAATTTTCTCCATATTGTGGATGGACTTGGGCAGTGTCCCCATTTACTGTAAATTATGGTTTTAATTATCATTTTTATTAAGATGCCCAAAGGAGTTGGGGCTTACAATACCCATAATTTCTAATGGGTTGTTATTATTAATTTATAATTGTGAAACACTAGAGACAAATGCTACTGGTAACTGGGCACAATTAAGAGACCACAGAGACGGTGATTTCCACCCCCTACCCCCGCCCCACAAACATGGCACTAAAATGATCTTTAGGAACCAATCAACAAGTTGCCGAATCTTCCAGCACACATCCTCTCCCTCCCTAGAGGCCTACCATTTTGTATGGAGCAAGAAGATAGACCTAATATCTTCCAGCTTGCGTTAGATTTGGGGACAATTCAAATTTGGGGACTGTTTCTGTATTAACACACTGCTAGCTTTAAGGATGAGAGTTTCTCCTATATCCTCTTAAAAGTAGGAAGACCATACTTTCCAAACTAATCTGATTAATGTAAATGAAATTACAGTGACGTGACATTGACGATGATATTGAAATCCAACTCCCCCAGGGGCATTTTCAGAGGAAGTTCTAGGACGTACATTCACCATGCCTATATGGTCAATGCCGCATTTGCAGTTGACTAGATAATTCATACTGCTGTTTCTGTAGTTTAATTACCTGAACGAGCACATTTACCTCCCACGCCATTTCAATTACATAGTTCTGAGTTGCAAAGAGTTAGAGATCATGCTTACTAGACATGATTCACAGCTGCCAACTCTTAAGAAATTACAAAACTGCACAAGTCTCTCCAGAGGAAAATAAGTCATAGCCAGCTCTGCTTTTTAAACGTATGTGTCATACACAGAGAACAACAAATACCCTACAGAGCTTCCTAAATAGCCCTAATAACATAAATACATCCCAAATATATTTATCAAAAAAAGAATGTCAATTGAAGAAGTGGGAAACGGGTCAGTTCATGTGGAATAACTTTAAAATACACCAGGCTGCATCTGCATGCTTTGGGCAGTACAAGGCTGAGGCTGTAGTGTTTTGTAAAGTTGTACAATAAATCCCAAGTGATTGCATGAGATCTCTCGAGAGGCAAGACTGACCCCAGGCTGGCTACTAGTGCTGCCACCGTGCCGTGCGAGTAAGTTCTCATTTAACCTGCCAGTGATAGTCCTGGTTAGGAATCAGTAAGAAAAGTGCCAGAGATCACAATTAACATGGTCCTAGACAGGAAAATGCAGACAGATTCTATAAGGGTAACTACAGTGAGCAACATCCTGTTGGTAAAGATGTGGGGAAACCAGGCAACTTCATAGATAAACGGGGGAGGGGGGATAGGAAATGGCTTAATATAATTGGGGGCAATTGAGACATAGCTATCAAATTTGAAATAGACATGCCCTTTGACCCAGCCACAACCAGAAATTTATCCTACAAATAGACTTGCCAACATGAGCAAATATGTGGGAGGAATATTCAATACGGCATTATCTACAACAGACTGCAGTGAACCTAAATGTTTTATCAATCGAGTTAAATAAATTATATTGCACAAATAGGACAAAATACAAAGTACGGAACAGTGTGCACATAAGACACAAAGTGGTTAAACAGGTGCCAACACTGGTCACCGCAGGAGAGGGTTATTGGTTGGAGGCAAGGAAAACTTCTTGTGCATTTCATAATGCTGACGTTATTTCAATTTTTAATACATGTACACATGCCTGCTATGAAAAGAAACTGAAAATAACAAACCAAATGATACCGAATTGATAATTCATGGGCCTTTATGAATTTTAATACAGAGGAATCAAGGCAAGTGAGAAGAAAAGGGAGGAGCCTATTCCTATTCCAAACAAGGTACTTCCTGAGCGTCCTGATTTGTAGAGGATGCTGAAATGTCCAGGTAAGGAGGAGGACTTGAGAGTGTTACCCTTTGCCGGGTACCACGCCAACTACTTTATGAAATACATTAACTAATTCTCAGGTGTTCTCTACAGAAACTTTCTGAAGTGTCATTGTCATTTCATGTAAGAAAAAAGAACTCACGAGATAGGAGGGCAAAAAGGAGGAGGCACCAATGGGCCTTGTGGTCTGAATTCAAGCTGGTGGACCCCACCATAGGGCCCCCAAACTACCACGATCACCATGTGACTGGGGATTTGTGATACTGTGATATAATAAGAAATACATATAGGGTCTTCATCCAGGTTCCTGGCACAGAGCTCCTAAGATCCTTGAAACTGGCCAGGCACAGGGTCTCATGCCTGTAATCTCAGCACTTTGGGAGACTGAGGCAAGAGGATCACTTGAACTCAAGGGTGTGAGACCAGCCTG
This sequence comes from Alouatta palliata, assembly GCA_004027835.1. Classification (NCBI taxonomy): domain Eukaryota; kingdom Metazoa; phylum Chordata; class Mammalia; order Primates; family Atelidae; genus Alouatta; species Alouatta palliata. Next base: position 24,728 of record PVKV010008292.1, read on the forward strand.
AGCACCACAGTAAGATCCCATCTCTAAAAAAAAAAAAAAAAAAAAAAATAGTGGGGCATAGTGCCATGCACCTGCAGTCACAGTTACTCAGGAGGCTCAGGTGGGAGGATCACTTGAGCCCAGAAGTTGGAGGCTACAGTGAGCCATGATTGCGCCACTGCACTCCAGTCTGGGTGGCAGAGTGAGACCCTATCTAAAAAAAACAAACAAAAACCTTTGAAATTTTCTAAGCAATACGGGTGAGGGGAGTGTCTTTTATTATTCATGATTAGAGAGTTGGATCTTTCAGCTTCATTGACAGCCTCCACATTCCCCACCTTCGGGGGAGGGGAGGGGCTGGAAATTGACTTAATCACCAATGGCCAATGATTTAAGCAATCATGCCTAGGGTAACAAAACCTCCCTAAGAAGCCTAAATGGCCAGGCAGTGGCTCACACCTGTAATCCCAGCACTTTGGAGGCCGAGGCAGGAGAATTCGCTTGAGCTCAGGAGTTCAAGACCAGCCTGGGTGACATATTGAGACCTCATCTCTACTAAAGCAAAACAAAATGAAAAAAACAGCCAAGCACAGTGGTACACAACTGTAGTCCCAGCTACTCAGGAGGCTGCGGCAGGAGGATGGCTTTAGCATGGGAGGTCCTGGCTGCAGTGAGCCATGATTGCATGATTGCATCATTGCACTCCAACCTGGGCAACAGAGCAAGATCCTACCTCAAAACAACAGCGAAAACCTAAACGATAGGGTTTGGAAAGCTTCAAGATTGCCGAACATGTGGTGCCTGGAGAGGGGCATCCGCACAGAGGGTATGGGAGCTCCGCACCCCTTCCCTGTGCCTTGCCCTATTTACCACTCCATCTGTATTCTTTGTAATATCCTTTATCATAAACAGGTAAAGACAAATAAATATTTCCCTGAGGTTTATGAGCCATTATAGCAAATTATTAAACCTGAGGCGATGGTCATGGGAACCCCAATTTGTAACCAGTGTGTCAGAAGTACAGGTGATGATCTTGAACTTGCTACTGGCATTTGAAGTAGGGGACGATCCTGTAGGACTGAGCCCTCAGCCATGGGGTCTAACTCTGGTCGTCAGTGTCATCACTGAATTGTAGGACATCCAGCTGGGGTCCAGAAAATTGGAGAATTGCTTAAAATGAGGGAACACCCAACACATTTGGCATGGGAAGGGCTCTGTATGACAGTAGAGCAAAACAGTGTTTCCTTCCTTTAGGGTTCAGAGCACACACGAGGAGCAGCTCCTTGAGGAAGGAGAAACCAGCCTGGAACCCTCCATCATCCTCACACCCCACAGGGTCTTGACTGTCTGTCAAATATGATTCATGGGATTTTCTATTTATTATCTGCGGATATTCTGAGACACATGCTTCTCATATGTGTTGTACATGATTGGCCTGTGTGTAATTTAAAAGCTAAATCTACTATGAAGTTGTCCTGAGAGAGGGAGAAGGGGTCCAAATGCCACGTGTTTTATCAACAGCCTAGCAGACCTTCCTTCCGTATGATCCCATCAAGGCACGGAATTGAGGTCTCTTCAGCCACCTGATTACATAAACCTACTGCTTTATGGAATCCACCCCAAACTGTGATGCATTTACGAATGTTCTTCTCTCTTACTTAATATTTAGCTTGGGGCTCAGAATTAACACTGTCCTTTGCTTTTGCAAACAATTCTCTGCATAAGGGCTGTGAGATGGGATCACTAATCCACAGAAATAAAAGTTTATTTCTCTATTCTTCCAAGGTCAATAGTTTACAATTAGAGACTTCATTTAACCCCACTTCTATACTTCCAACCAGTAAGGAATGATCTTAACACCATGACCATTACAAGTTATACTCCCTTTTTTTTTTTCTTTAATTTCCAGAAGTCTTCACTGTCAAACTTTAAAGAATCAACTGTATTAAAGTCCAATACAAAGGCCAGCCATGCACACTGGCTCTAAGTATAATCCCAGCACATTAGGAGGCCGAGGCGGGAGGATCACTTGAGCTCAGAAATTGAGGTTGCAGTGAGCTATGATTGTGCCACTGCCCTCCAGCCTGGGTGATGGGGCAGATTCTGCCTCAAAAAAAATCATTGTTGAGAAATGCTGAGTGTATGATAAAGTATATCAATGCTAAGAACCATGGCAAGGAAAATCTAGCCACCCACCCCAACAAATGGAAAACTGCTTGAGGCATTCCAAAGTAGCAAAACAGTCTATGTTTATCACACGCCGGTTAAAACAATTCTTTAAACACGGGATATGCGACCTTGCCCCCGTAGCTCCCTCGTGGAGAATACTTTCTTTTTTGGGGGCTGGGGGGGTACTGAGTCTCCCTCTGACACCAGACTGGAAATGCAGTGGAGGAATCTCCGCTCTCTGCACCCTCTGCCTCCAGGTTCAAGTGATTCTTCCGCCTCAACCTCCCAAGTAGCTGGGACCACAAGCACGTACCACCATAACCAGCTAATTTTTGTATGTTTAGTAGAGATGGGATTTCACCATGTTGGCAGGATGGTCTGGATCTCCTGACCTCATGATCTGCTCACCTCAGCCTCCCAAAGTGCCGGAATTACACGTGTGAGCCACCGTGCCCGGCCGAGAGTACTTTCCAGGATCAGTGGTAAGCAGGCACCAGCTGCCTACCTAGTTTATCTTGGGTCTATGAGAAAACACAGAACACCTGTTTGTTAATAATAGTCACCTGTTCAGAGAGAAAAAATACGTGGGTCAGGATCTGCTCGAGGCCTTCAGCCTGGAAATCTGTCAGTCCCCTAAAGCTATCAGCTCGGAAGGCTGTTGGCCCCGGATAGTCCCACTTCGCTGTTATGTCTGGGCGTCTGCTTCCCAGTGCATTCAGCGCAGACTGGGAGGGGGGTCTCTACAGCCTAGCAGGCCTTGGTAAAACATAATGACCCGCCACCAATAAAATGAAAGTGACACCACATGAATTTTTTTGTAATCAAACTATACACGGCACTTTTATAAACTTGTCGGAGAACCTTAGGAAGAAAAATAAAACAGGACAAAATAAAAGAAATAAAAAATAGAGGCCTCCTGTTAAAAAAAAAAAATGTAATCTAGCTTTTTAGAGGCAGAGACCCCTGTGTCTTTTAAAGGCTCTCAACAAGATAAAGCTCTTTTGCTCACTTTCTTGTTAACACAAGAAGACAACTGCTCCATAATTCCACCCCCTACACGTGCTGTCTGGGGCAAGCTTCTGTTCTTCAGAGGGCAAACCTGTTAACAAATGACACACAGGTGTGTGCATACATGTGCACACACACGCATGGTCTCACTTGCTGTAATTCTGTACTCACGCCCATACCTACTAAGAGAACCAAAGTGCTTCTGGGTATTTAGAAGTGGAAAGATTTATCCTGAAGTTTGGCCTTTTTTATTTTGATGGATTAATTTATCCCCACTTCAAGAGGAGAAGAGAACCCAACTCTGAATTTGCAAGCACGCTATATTCTATTACTGAACGTTTCATTGTTTTCACAGCTGGTGGAGGATTTCCTTTCACCACTGAGGCCTCTGTTACTCTTTCTCCTCTGCTTGAGACAGGGTTCTTTGGGATTTAGAGCAAGCCGACCAGCCACCAGTGTCCTGTACCCACACTCATCCAAAGGGACCCTGTTCTTTGACTTTCTTAATGACCAAAAGTGCTGTGAGCCCTCTTGGAAATGTATTTTCCACTCCTGTCAATTAAGAAGTGGTTAGGAAAGAATTGTATAAAAAAGAAAAATTAGCCCAGGCGCTGTGGCTCCTGCCTATAATCCCAGCACTTTGGGAGGCTGAGGCAGGCGGACCATAAATCAGGAGATCGAGACTGTCGTGGCCAACATGGTGAAACCCGGTCTCTACTAAAATACAGAAAATTATCTGGGTGTGGTGACGCATGCCTGTAGTCCCAGCTACTCAGGAGGCCGAGGCAGGAGAATCACTAGGACCTGGGAGGCGGAGGTTGCGGTGTGCTGAGATCACGCCACTGTACTGTAGCCTGGTGATAGAGCGAGACTCCCTCTCAAAAAGAAAGAAAAAGAAAAATTAAAAAAGAAAAAAACCTTCATTCCATTGCAAGCTCCCAGAAGTGAAAAAGCCTGCACCATCCGGCATCCCGAATGCAGACAGTGTGCTACCTTTCCAATTCAAGGACCTTTAAAAAAAAAATTCACATCAACTTTGGCTCTCACCTTTTAAAAAGTGAAAAGTGCTGTATTACTTTGCCTCTTGAAAAGATTAAATTCTTTATGCTCCCAAAGTCATGTGGAGGTGCTCAAAACACAACGTTGGGAAAATTCAGCAGTTTTTTGAGGCTCACTTTTAAAGTGTTCAAATTGACTTTTCATTCTCCATTGCTTATAACTTTTTAAGATGCAACTTCTCAAAAGTAGGACTTAAATTCAGGCTTCGAAGCTAGATGAACGGCCAGAGTTCTAACTGTGTATGCTTTGTGGGTTCACCATGACTTTGCCTAAAATACTCCTACAACTCCAAACCTGACATTTATTGTGATTGGTTAGCAAATGGTAATGACTAAAATGAAAGGTTTGCTCAGAACATACAATAAAGAGGCAAAATGTAAAACACTTTAAAGCAAATCAAGTTTAATAGGAAAACACCTAATTAAAAGATAATCCTTAGCTTGTTGCTATTTTACAAGTATCTCTGATTATATAACCAGATCACTGTCTTAGATATCTTTAATATAATTACTTGTTAAACTTTTATAAAGTCTAACAGTGACTTGTGTGTGTTTGTTACTCTTATTGTTTCGGTCTTTAAAAAAAAATAATGCTGACACCATCTTAATTCAAAATGATAACATTTAAAGCAAGCCCTAAGTTTTTGCTTCTCTGAATTTTCTTGCAGTGGTCAAAAATCCACAACAGTCCCACGTGGAAGGCACAGGCAATGCTAGGTTTAAAACGAGGAAGTAAATTACACTCTTCACCTCACTTCTTTCACATGCCAGGATGCATGCAACAAAACACACAGAATCACGGCTAGTTTGATGCTTACCTTTTTGGCTAGAACACATTCAGTGATTACAGCACCCAGGTTCCCACAGGGCATACAACTGGTAAAAGAATTTCTCCATCACTTTTTACGCTGAGAAGCCATCTGAGCTTGAATAAATTCAGACTCATTCAGAACGGAGAGAGGGGAAGGAGTTTTCCATTTGAGAACAGTTCATTTGGGGATACCATGACGAGGGATTGGTGAAATACACCAATTTTAAAATCTATACCTTTCAGGAAACGTGTAATCTAACCATCAGCTGTGATCAGGCACCTGCTTGCGTGAATGTGAGTGCTCCCGGAGTGGCTTCCAGCTGAGGCTGATTTTGCATTACTTCTGGAGACTCCACAGCTGTAAATTTTTCTTTCATTCCCCTCACCCAGCTGCTGCTTCTGGGCCAAAGAGGGCCTTGGTCGGATCTCTAACATACGTAATGTGAACAACTTGTGAAAAGGATCCATTTAAATTCAAAAAAGAGACAGACAGAGAAAGAGCTCTGAGTTGGTGAAGACTTTGGAACGCTAACAGAGGATTCCAACTCGCATGGTTTGCCAGGCAGGGGGTCTTGTCAGCAAGGGGAGCGAGTGCTCCTCCAAAGATGCCAGTGGAGAGTCTCCTTCCTAGAGTAGATAGCTTAAGGAAGCATGCTCAACTAGAACTTTTATTTAGCTCAAACATGCAGGCTGCCCCTAAGCACACATCATTTTAAAGTCTCTATCAGGGCAAGGTGTCCTTGATTTTCTTCAGTGCTTTCATACCGATATGGAAAAGGAGGTAAAATCAACATGAAACCAAAGAATTTCTTGGAAGAGAAACAGATCAGGAGTGTTAAGATTCTTAGGAGCTGAACTGTTTCTCCACCATCCCAAACTCATACATTGAAGCTCCAACCCTCAACATGACTACATTTGGAGATGGGGCCTTTATGAGTGGAATTAAAGATAAATGAGATCATAAGGGCAGAGTCCTAATCCAAGAGGACTAGTGTCCTTATGAAAAGGGGAAATCCGGACACAGCACAGTGGGGAGACCATGTGAACATGAAGAAGCCCATTTGATGGTTAATACTGAGTGTCAACTCGACTGGATTGAAGGATACAAAGTACTCTTCCTGAGTGTGTCTGTCAGGGTGTTTCCAAAGGAGATTAATAATTGAGTCAGTGCATGGGGAGAGGCAGACAGACTCTCAATCTGGGTGGGTACCATCTAATTAGCTGCCAGTGAGGCAAGAGAAAAGCAGGCAGGAGAAGATGGAAGAGAAGACCTGCTGAGTCTCCCGGCCTTCATCTTTCTCCCATGCTGGATGCTTCCTGCCCTTGAACATCGGACTCCAAGTTCTTCAGCTTTTGGACTCTTGGACTTACACCAGTGGTTTGCAGGGGTTCCTGGGGCCTATGACCACAGCCTGAAGGCTATACTGTCAGCTTCTCTACTTTTAAGGTTTGGGGACTCAAACTGGCTTCCTCGCCCCTCAGCTTGAAGACAGCATATTGTGGGGCTTCACCTTGTGATGATGTGAGTCAATACTCCTTCATAAACTTCCCTTCGTATATATTAATACATCTATCCTATTCTGCCCCTATAGAGAACTGACTAATACACCCATCTACAAGCCAAGGAGGGGGGCCTAGAACAGGTATCTCCCCCAATCCTCAGAAGAAACCAACCCTGCCAACACCTGGACTTCAACCTTCTGGCCTACGGAACTGTGAGACAATAAACTTTTGTTGTTTAAGCCACCCAATTTGTGATGCTTTGTTATAGCAGCTTTAGTAAACTAATAGACTTAACCTCTGTGAACCGCAGTTTCCTCATCTGTAAAAGAATAATAATAAGATGTACTCTTCAGAGCTGTTAGGAAAATCAAATCAGATAACTGCAGAGCTCTTGGCAAGCAGCAAATTCTTATTAAAATAATTATTTAAAATTTTAATTATTAAAAGAATTATCTTTGCCATTAAAAGTAACGGCAGGCCAGGCATGGTGGCTACGCCTGTAATCCCAGCACTTTGAGAGGCCAAGGTGGGTGGACTGCTTGAGGTCAGGAGTTCAAGACCTGTCTGCCCAACACAGCAAAACCCCGTCTCTACTAAAAAAAACACAAATTGGCCAGGTATGGTGGCATGCACATGTAATCCCAGCTACTGGGAGGGTGAGGCAGGAGAATTACTTCAACCCGGGAGGCAGAGGTTGCAGTGAGCTGAGATCACGCCACTGCAACCAGCCTGGACAACAGACTGAAACTCTGACTCAAAAAAAAACAAAAGCACTGGTGAAAACCGCAATCACTTTTGGCTCTCCGTGTGAGCTGCACCTAAGATTCTCCTATGGAAATGTAAAAATTTGTACTTAAGACTAAATAGAATAAATGAATCTTAGCTTCTCTAGCTATGCTATTCAACTATTAATCATTGGTGCTCCAACCATTACCAGAAAGTATTTAAAACAGCTTGTAATAAACAATTGCATACAACCCAGGGTTTTAAAATAACACAATAATCAGTGGTAAGGGAAACTGACAAATTGCCTGAGGCAAGGGGCAGGTGGGAAATTTCTTTAAGATGTAAATGTTCTGTTATCTTGACTGTCATGGTGGTTTATGTGTGTACACATTTGTCTAGACCTTCATGTGTATGATTTTACATATGATTTTACCCATACATCAAGTGTATGGGTTTTACTGTATGTAAATTATACCTCAAAAAGTTGATTTTTTTTTTTAAGTGAAAATGTGTGCCCATGTTAAGAAAAAGAAAGCTGATCCAGAACTTGAAGTGAGCTGGTTACTTAAGCGTTTCAATGTTAGTTCTGGGCTTCCTGGCAACCAAGGTAAAGAAAGGAATATAATACTTTATAATATATAATACTTTATAATGTCCTCCTCATTAAATAACAGCCACCAAAAAAAGTACACCAGTTCTTTAGGAGAAATAAGCTTTGTTTTCTTAACAATTCTGAAAACTTATTACAGAAATCCGTATATAGGAAAAACATGTTAAGAGAATAAACCAAGAGTTGCCAGACTTTTTCTGTAAAGGGCAAGAGAATAAATATAAATATAGTAAATAATACAGTAAATATCTTGGGCTTTGCTGGCCATAGGGTCTCACAGCTACTCATTTCTGCTGTTCTTATGTGAAAGCAGCCATGGACAATATGTAAATGAAGAGCACCCCTATGTTCCAATAAAAACCTGATTTATAAAAGTGGGCCTGGGGGGCTGGATTCGGTCCACGTGCCATAAATTTGACGCTTGGAATAGACAACACCCTTTTACCATTCAGTTCTAAACTGACCTGAAGCAAAACAAGAACTAAGCCTAGAAAGACATGAAGAGGAGCTTGACCTGTAGATTTTCACTGCAAGAAAATGTGAATAATTAGAGCAGCAAGTTCAGAACCCGCGTGGATACCAGCCACAGAAAATTTAATTTTAGACAATTTTCAAGTTTCTGTGAAAGCAGATATAAAGAGAATCTCATTAACACAAACATAAAACAAATTTTCTAAGCATTCAATATGCATCAAAATCTTATTACACGGTTTGTTTCACCCAGAATTTCACTCAGTGTACTACAGCTACATTGGCTTTTCATTGCAAAGTTGGACGTTTAACTATAAACTACACCCTGCCTCTCCTTTTGTGTGTAAAATTGACAAATGTGTTGTTTTTGGATTCCAGAATTCTGGAGAAAGCCAACTGAAATGAATTAAGATGACTAATGTGTTGATTCTGTTTCCAGTCCAACGAAATGTAATGTAAGACTCCATGTCATATGATGCTATGTGTTTTAGTTCAAATTTAACATCGGATATTGAATAAGGCAGTTTCTAAGTAAATTACTAAGCTAAAAATATTCCCTCAACGTAGCAAGAACTCTGTCTTGTTTAAATAAGTGGAAATTGGAACATCTTTGCTCAGATCAGCCTAAATAAGAAATCACAAAAACTGTAAACCTCCATCACAGTCAACAGTATTGGTTCCATCTTTCTGTGGAAAGTAGCACAATATTGTACAAGGAAAACGATGTATTTCTTCAAACTTATTCACCCACCATCATGACTTCACACAAAGTTCTTCCTACAGACAACACTTGCACAAGATGATGCTTTTCTGGCAGGGTACTTAAGGAATCCCATCCAAGGTGAATGACCACTAAGATACCACAAGCCTAACTGTGAGAATGACAAGTGTTTCTGAACACCCAGCTACTAGGCAGAATCTAGCATTCCTAATTCTTTTGCAGCTTGATAATGGTTTTACAAATGTTTTCATTGCATTTACTTAACATTTTGCTGAGAGGTTCCTGTGGCTATAACACACTGCTACACGGTTTTGTTTTAAGTATACCAACATTAGTTTTTCATTACATAGTAGTTGGGTAATTTCTATTTCCACAGAGGTACAAACGATTTCACTTTTTAAAAAGCTGTTGAAAGTGTTGCAAAGCCTCAATTAAATTCCGTAAATATTGACCATGTCGCTTCCATGAATAAGACACTTAGATGTTCACCTAATTCTAATAGCAAATATTTCTAGTTTTCTTAAACTAATTATATTTATTGACTACCAAAGGAGGCATTTTAATAATTACTTTCAGTGTGAAAATCAAATCTGTTAGGAGATGATAAAATGAAGGAAATCAATTAGGGAGCACCATCTTTAAAAAAAAAGAAGAAATTTAAAATTTTATAAGGAAGAATTTAGAAACACAGGGTCTAGAAATGGAAACTATATAGAATATATGTATTTTGCCCCTAGCTTTCAGATTCAACTATGACAGGCTGTCAGTAACTGAATTTTTTTTTTAATACCTGCCAGTTATTTAGGAAATTTCCATTGTTTAGCACCGTATAATTCTGAAATCAATAATACTTTATTAATTACACACTGATAAATTTCTCTCAAAAAAAACCATCACAATGAAAAGTTAACAAATATTTGCATGCATATTTTTATTTCTAATCCTATTCAATGAATTTTAATGAAGAAACACACTCTCTAAAACAAGTATGTGTATTTAATGGAAGTATGTGTACTGAACTGCTCCTAATGACTACAATTCCCAAAAAGCCTAAGGATTTCTTAATTCAGTGTCTATGAACTATCCTTACCTCCCCTACAAAATTGTACACAAATGCCTGGTTAAGAATACAGTTATTTTTCCCCTGTGGAATGGGGCCAGAGGTTCCAGCATATTCTCGAAGGACTACAGGATGCAAAAAAAACAAAAAAAAAATTCCGGGGCAGTGGGGGGCAGTTGACATCCAATGCTCTGAAATCTTTTTATTTAAGCAGAGAGCTGTGAAAACACTTTCTTTGTTCCCTTTAAAGATAAACAGAAAGAAGTGCTGTATACTTGACAAAACAGACAGAGGCCCAGAACAAGTCCATCGGTGCAATCAGATCATCTCCACACTGGAAAGGGACTTGAACCATCACAAACATAAAGTCCTGCTTGGCATTTTTTTTCTTAAATATATTTTATTGCATTTTAGGTTTTGGGGTACATGTGAAGAACATGCAAGATTGCTGCATAGGTACACACATGGCAGTGTGGTTTGCTGCCTTCCTCCCCATCACCTGTATCTGGTATTTCTCCCCATGTTATCCCTCCCCAACTCCCCATCCCCTGCTGTCCCTCCCCTAGATTACCCCGACAGACCCCCGTGTGTGATGCTCCCCCTCTCTGTGTCCATGTGTTCTCATTGTTCAACACCTGCCTATGAGTGAGAACATGTGGTGTTTGATTTCTGTTCTTGTGTCAGTTTGCTAAGTATGATGGTTTCCAGGTTCATCCATGTCTCTACAAAGGACACAAACTCATCGTTTCTTATGGCTGCATAGTATTCCATGGTGTATATGTGCCACATTTTCCCTGTCCAGTCTATCATCGATGGGCATTTGAGTTGGTTCCAGGTCTTTGCTATTGTAAACAGTGCCGCAATGAACATTCATGTGCATGTGTCCTTATAGTAGAATGATTTATAATCCTTTGGATATATACCCAGTAATGGGATTGCTGGGTCAAATGGAATTCCTACTTCTAGATCCTTCAGGAAGCGCCACACTGTCTTCCACAATGGTTGAACTAATTTACACTCCCACCAACAGTGTAAAAGTGTTTCTATTTCTCCACATCCCCTCCAGCATCTGTTGTCTCCAGATTTTTTAATGATCGCCATTCTAACTGGTGTGAGATGGTATCTCAATGTAGTTTTGATTTGCATTTCTCTAATGACTAGTGATGATGAGCATTTTTTCATATGTTTGTTGGCCTCATATATGTCTTCTTTTGTAAAGTGTCTGTTCATATCCTTCACCCACTTTTGAATGGGCTTGTTTGGTTTTTTTCTTGTAAATCTGTTTTAGTTCTTTGTAGATTCTGGATATTAGCCCTTTGTCAGATGGGTAGACTGCAAAAATTTTTTCTCATTCTGTTGGTTGCAGATTCACTCTAATGACTGTTTCTTTTGGCACTTAAATTGCCTCTGCGACATCCTCACTAAGCAGCCACCAAGCTATGCTTAAACACCTTTGCAATTCGGAATTCACTTGCTCAAGGCACCTTGCTCTGTGATCCGAAAGCAGGCAATCCCCACCTTGGTTCCTCATGTCTGATGATAATGAAGCCAAACAACACCTACTTCTGAAAATCACGCTCCATGAGAAAGTAAGCTGCACGTGGGCAGGAGCACTTTGTTCACTGCTGTAATCACCAGGTCCCAGAGTAGAGCTGAGTACACAGTGGGCCCTCAGGAAATACCTGTTTCTTTTAAATGACTTCTTGAATGATTGCTATGTATCTGGATAGCATCAGTGATGAAAAGCAACATCTCTTTTACAGCACAGTTGCTGTAAAAGAGATGAACTGTATCCCCCCAAAAAAGATACGACGTCCTAAGTCCAGTGCCTCAGAATGTGACCTTACTTGGATACGGGGCCTTTGCAGAGGTCATCAAGTTAAACTGAGGGCATTAAGGTGGGCTCTCAGCCAAGATAACCGGCACCTTTATAAGAGGAGGAGATCAGAACACAGAGACAGACAGGAATAGAGGGTAGATGATGTGAAAAGATACAGACAGAATGCCTTGTCAGGATGGTGGCAGAGACTGGCATTACCCTGCCACAGGCCAATGAGTACGTAGGGCTCCCAGAAGCTGAAAGAGGCCAGGAAGGATCCTTCCCTACAGATTTTAAAGGGAGTAGGCCCTACCAACGCCTTGATTTCAGACATCTAGCCTCCAGAACTTGGAAACAATAAAATTCTGTTGTCCTAAGCCACCCATTTTGTGGTACTTTGCTACAGCAGCCCCAGCAAACTAACCACAGCAGATAAGGCTAAAGCCCCAGAATTCATCAAACTGGGACTCATTTATATTCCCATCAGAGAACCTTTTAACTTGAAGGATACCCCATGGTGGACTTCGCTTACTCTGAAAAGATCTGAGCATGGTGCAAGGAGTGGACTGTGTTGGGTACCTCTCATGCACCACTTCAAATTCTCACAGCTCCATTTATTCAAACTACTGTTACAACCACAAGTTGTATGCAGTTTTCAGCCAACTTCACACAAATGCAACCAGATGGCCTCACTGGGGCTACAGTATGGATCCCCCCTTTCCCATCCTTGAGATGCTCCACTCTGCAGCATGAGATGCCTACAGGAACCGGCCTGGCACTTGCACATGTGCAACCCCAAAATCCTGGGACATCAAAACCTAAGGAACTCCCTTGTCCATGGGTTCAGAAGCCGGATAAATGCCCTTTTTTCCACAGGAGACAGCTATGAGATGTATTTCGTAAAGCACCTGGAGTTGCGCACTGGTTGCCTCTAGCAATGACCAACTAAAAAACACATTTTTATATTGCCTCTCCTTCCTTCCTGAATTCTCCCATCCCTCTGTCTCTGTAATCACATCCCAAATTATGCACAAATATGTCTTTTTCTCTGGTCCTGCTTTTGGAGGAATCTAAAGGAAGACAAAGACCTCTCAAAGCATTTTCAATACAGAAAACTTACTCTCTACTTTTTATACAATGTGAATCATGAGAAAAGCAATACCCTCTCCCCATACCCTTGCAGTTCTAATCAGTTAAATGCTCCCTCCTTGCAGAATTCTGTCCATTGGTCCTCATTCTGTCTCTTGAAGAAAGCTAGGATTATCCTTCCTAGATAGCTACTGATATAACTAACATGTAATTCTTTTCTTCTACCAACTAATCATTCACTCTTCCTTTAAGCGGTGTTCTAGGACATGACTTGATGACTTTGCCCTCCTTAAAGCTTGTCCGTGTGCCACCCCAAATAAACATAATATTCTACATATGGTCTGATTGGTGGGATTGTTTACCTTTCTTTACAACAGACTATGAAGGTTTCAGCCACCCAGAGGTATAAACAGGTCATCTGCATCAGAGGCCTTGCAGTTGCAAATGTTAAGAGTTGCAAGAAACAGTTGCATGGGGAGGAGATCTTTGAGCAGCTGTAGGTGATAGAGATGCCAAATGATGACTGCAATTCAGAAGCCCCGTTTTCAGCATGTGCTCCCCCCTTACATCCGTGGAGTGGCACATTAAGCACTTCACTGGGACTCTCCCGCAGTGTGCTGCACATGGTTCTCCAAAGCTTGATTACCGTCTACAGCAGTTGGGCGACTGCTACTGAAGTGAGGCAGATGCCTGCTGACTTCTCAGGGCGGGCTGTCCCAAATGTGTTTTACTACCACGCAGGAAGAAAAAATAAGTAGTTAAAAAATATTCCATCAAAAGATATGGATTCTTATTATACTATTATTTCTACTGAGTTGCATTAAACCCAGAGACATTTCTTCTTTAATTTTCCCTGTTCTCCCATGTGGAAGGTAGGAAGAATTTGCACTTGGGCCCCACTGAAAGGTAAGTGCCACATTCGCTCATCTCCGCCTTTCCTTTCTGGCTTTCACATCTTTATTCTGAGCTAACCACATCAGGAGCATATCTTCTCTGCTCAATTGAGTTCTACTGAAGCACTATAAAAAAACAAAACAAATCAGTTGCATGTTTTAAATGTCCGTTAGCAAGCATAATAGCACGGCTCTTCATCTGAGAAATAAACTTAATTAAATTAAAAATAAATAAGTCATTGAAGACGCAGCAATTAAACGGCAGACTGTGTGGTCAGCAAAACTGTGTTGGGTTTTGCAGGATTATCAGAGGGACTGGCGCTGCTGTGTGACATTTTGTGACTCTTCTACAGCCCTGCCGTCAGCTCTTCCGAAGAGGATGGAGTGAGCCATTCAGACAGTTGGCCAAGAGCTGTCTGGTAGACAGCTTCCTCATTTCAACCACTCAGAAACTGATCAGAATAATTCCCAATTCCCTTGAGCAAGCCTCCCTGTCCGAAGAATTCCCAATTCCCTTGAGCAAGACTCCCTGTCCGAAGAATTCCCAATTCCCTTGAGCAAGACTCCCTTTCTGAAGAATTCCCAATTCCCTTGAGCAAGACTCCCTGTCCTTTGAACAATGGTTTTCTCACCCACTCTGTTCCTTTTGCTTCCTCTTGTGCTAGGGATAAGACTTGGGTCTAAACAGACATGGAAAAAGACCAGCTTTCATCTGTCAATTCTTTTAAGAGTACGGATACTGCTCAAGTAGAGCACATAGAACCATAGCTTTGCAAAAAAAACTTTTATTATCTGTTGACAATTTTGTACACTACCGAAGAGCTGTCAAATAAACAGGCCAATTTTTATCAAATTCCCAAAGTGGAACGGAGACCGCATCAACTGTACAACCCCTCAGCAGATCGGTTCATGACTCTAAAACTCAAGCAAACCCTTTTTCCCTGCTTTACAGGAGGCTGCAGCTTAACCCAGCAGAAAAACTGTAATTCCAGGGCGTGGTGGCTCACACCTGTAATCCCAGCACTTTGGGAGGTAGAGGCGGGTGGATTACGAGGTCAGGAGTTTGAGACCAGCCTGGCCAAGATGGTGAAACCCTGTCTCTACTAAAAATATAAAAATTAGCCAGGCGTGGTGGCTGGTGCCTGTAATCCCAGCTCCCTCGGGAGGCTTGATTACAAGAATTGCTTGAACCCGGGAGGTGGAAGTTGCAGTGAGCTGAGATTGCGCCACTACACTCCAGCCTGGGCCACAAAGCAAGACTCCATCCCAAAAAAAAAAGGAAAACTGTAATTCCCTCTTTGTTGCTATATATATATATATATGAAATTGTCTATAAGAAGAAAATAAGAACTTGGTCCTAGACACAGAACAGGAAGTAAGGAAATTCCTCATGAATAAATACCAAGCTGTCAGACACCATGCTAGGTGCCACATATTCTCCAGTATCAGCTTCATGAATGACTCAGGTGATGCTTTAGGCTTCCATTTGCCTAACGGTTGGTCTTACTGCTCAGGTAGTAACTTGGGAAGGGAAAAATGTGTTATTTGACAGACGTCTCAAAACCCCAACATCTCTTTACAGGTTAACAAAGCAACCTGTGCTTGGATTTCTCTGGTGAGCGAAAAGTTCTATGTTCCTAAAGTCTCTGTAATTTAAGAATAGCATGGCTACACAATTCACATCAGTTTAAAACTCATAGACGGATGTGATATGCCAGCACGATATTAGGTTTTGTCCTCTAGACCCAAAAGAGCGCATAAGCCACATAATAAAGATTAGATCCAGTAAGTTCTAAAGACAGAGACATGAGTCAAAGCATACACACTCAGGAAACGGCCTTCTTTGCTCACCCTGTCCTGGGAATCAAATAACCTATTATGAATCTGAATCTATATTACAAGTGAATACTTTTTTCCAGCTATACGTTATTTCTTATTTCACTGTATCACAATAATTTTTTAAAAGCATAGGCATATCATGAAATCCCTTGCTTTGTAAAAGATTCCACTATAAGAGTAATCATTATTGAACTTTTTAGCCCAGATGTAATTTCTTACATGTTACAACAAGTTTGGCACGCATTGTGAATTTCAGCCAAGGTTGATAAAGTTCAATAACTTGGCTAACCAACCATGTGTACTACTCATTATAGAAGTAATAAATAGATTCATCAAAATGGACATGAAAAAGCCATAAGAACATCGGATGCCATTTCCAACCCACCTCATAAAAGTACCTCATGGACTTTAATATAATTTTATATATACTTATCACACCTACCCATCATTCAACACCAGGCATCTATAAAACAACCACCCACCCACATTTGCATGCAGAATAAATTCCAGTTACAAAGGTGAATTCTCTATTCCAGACATCTCAAAAGTCACACAAAGGTATGTGTGCTTATATGTTCAACTCCCAAAAGGATTCACAAGTAAAAAAGGAATCACAGACTGACATGTCATTTTCCGTGCTATTATCTTTTTGGGTCACTTTTAGTGGAAGTTTTTTTTTTCCTCAGTAATACTGTCAGTCTAATTATGCTCATAGCCTATTGGTAATTGAAAATTTAGTAGAAAGAAAAGAAAGGCTGATACAGATAAATGTCATAGATAGAAAAAAGAAATCTAAGTTCACAGAATGGAAGAATCTCCTATGATTAAACATGCAGAAGTCAGTAAAGCTGGCTTTTATAATATCTGAACATTAACAATTTTTAATTTAATGAGAGAATAATTGGAGCAACGGTATAGTTGAAAATCCAAATTCTGCCAACTGTATTTCTATCTTCTATGCTTCTAAAAGGAAACTCAAACACTATTAGACATTCGAGGAAACTAAAGCCTCCCCTTGTCAGAAAGAAAGTGTCCCTCTCACTTGGTAAACCACAGTAGAGCTGGCTAGTGTCACGCTCTAAACTAAACATAAAAAGGCATGCTGCACATTTCAAAACACCGGCCTGTGAATACTTTCCTAGGTAAATAACGATTCTTGAGTTGTTGTACATGGGTGAGTTTTCTCTGCATCCTAAGAAGGGAAGCCTAAGGGTGGAATCTGCAACCTCTATTTCTCAGCAAGAGCCCATCTTCATTTACAGAGACCGGTGGAAGTCAGGTCTGCACTGTTATGGCACTGGGATTTTTCAGTGTGCTGGTGACACCCTTTCTGTCTGCGCATTGCTTCTGCCCTCTCCCGTTCTCACTGTGTCACCAGCACTATGTGGCACCAGAAATGTCCCCAGGCTTTGGTGAAATGCTTTCTTGAGGATTCTCTCTCTTGCATATTTATCTACAGTGGGATCACCATATGATGACAGGACCAATATACTCAGACTCTCCTGGTTCTTTTCACATGTAACATGGAGAAAAACATGATCAAGCTTTCTAAAACCAACGTTATACTCGTAACGACAAGGAAAATATTTCCTGCCATTAATTGCAAACAACACTAAATGATCACAAGTTTAGCCAAATATTGTGAATTTTTCACTCGTCAGAAGCAGCTCGGAACAAAAGTGGGGTACTTTATTTTCTCAAGAAGTTAACAACTGCCTGATTTTTCCAAGCGCTTAAATACCGTAATGGCAGATACTGATATACAGAAATCAAAGTAAAATATGAAACTAAACAGAGTGAAGAGATAAGCTAGAGATGTGCTCTGAACAACAGGAGTAACAAAAAAGAAAAATCTCATACCAATTGCCATAATAAAAACAGAGGCCAAAGGAAACTATGAAAAGAAGGGCTCAATGGTTCCCAAAAAGACTTACAGAACAGGTAAAACTCAGGAGGCACTGCAAAGTGTTCACTGCACCCCCAAAAAATAGACTTTGCAAAATCTATACTATTGTTGACTGCAATGTCCCATTAAGAATATGGTTAAATTTCTAAAGAAAGGCTCTGACAGCCATCCAGAAACGCTATCAATAATAGCAGATCACTTTCTGTCACATGGTTTTAAAATAAAGCCATCCTGCTAGCATGTTGACTCTGAAATCCAATACTTATATCTGAGCAAACAGTACAGTCAACATTAACAACCTTTGCCATTTCTTATTTGTCACAAGGGTTAGTTCTCCTCACCAAAATGAGAACACACACACACAGAGGCGTACCACACAAAGCAGTTCTTTAAGGAAACAGTCCAGGTACATTTAAGAAAACACTTCTTAGGGGTAATACCTGTGCAAGAGGCACAAAATCTCTTAAGAAGATGGAAGGAATCTATGGTCCACTGACTGTAAATTTGGAATCACTTATTTCTAAATGTGACAACTCTGTAATAGTTTTCTTCCCTTGCAAGCTCAGCTCAGCCTTGCAGGTACCTCCCTTGCTTTTGTGAGCTAGCTTCCCTAGGATTATCCTTCTATGTATGACGTGCAGTCTGGAAGCCCCAGTAGTTTGATTTTTCTATTCATTTAAAGTCATGAGCATTTGTTCCTCAGGGGTTAATTTGAAATTATTTCAGGTCAGGCGGGGTGGCTCACGACTGTGATCCCATACGCTGGGAAGCCAAGGCAGGTGGATCACCTAAGGTCAGGAGTTCAAGACCACCCTGGCCATCATGGTTAAACCCCATCTCTACTAAAAATACAAAAATTAGCTGGGTGTGGTGGCACACACCTGTTGTCCCAGCTAGTCGGGAGGCTGAGGCAGGAGAATCACTTTTACCCGGGAGGCGGAGCTTGCAGCGAGACGAGATCAAGCCACTGCACTCCAGCTTGGGTGACGGAACAAGACTCCATCTTTAAAAAATAATTATTTCACTTTCAGGTACTTCTCAGTTTAAACAGAACACGTGGATAAAGTTTTTTGTTAAAGCATTCTTTGAAAAGTTAAACACGATTAAACTCTTCAATCCAAACAAAACTAGCTTTATAACCACTAATAATACATGGAATCTAGAAGTCACTCCCTCAAGGTTGATGGTGAGATCTTCATTTGGCTAACTTTCCCATTTTATATAATAAGTAGTAAAAAGTTTGCTTGGAATTTGTAGATCCAAACATTATCCAGAAACATGACTGCTTTCCCTGCAGTCTTGACAGAATGTAAAATCCTAAGTTGAAGCGACGATTCTCTACTTCATGTTCAAATACTGAGCTCTGCAGCTGCCACTCCATTTGAGAAGCTCGGAAACGGAATCGAGCAAAGAAGAATTATGGCAATTATAAAACCTCCCTGCTATAGATTGTCAGATTAATAACCAGCGTTAGCAGAGCTCAGCTATACCATCAGCACGTGAGAAATGAAGAGCCCAGAGCAACAGGGCTAAGTTGAAACAGGAGCAAAGCGAAGAAGCCAACTAAAAGAAACCCAGCAAGAACTGTAAAAGAAATCTGCCCACAAAATAAAATGGGTAAGCCTGCCACTCAGACTAGCTACTCATTTTTAGCACATACCATCTGAAGAGTACATAAACTGCTCAGGTTGTAAGCATGGACATCGAGAGACTGGATGACCTTTTAAAAAATCATCACACGGCTGCATGCTTATTAACACAAGGCGAGCAATGGAACCATGATTAATGTAAATTACAGAATAAGCAATTACACTTGACCACAGATCCACATGTGTTCAAGCTGATGGTGACTCCACACTTACCCCATACCTATTGTAGATTTTGCTTTTCTATACAGTTACTCAGAAGATGTATAAGTGGAAATAAAGGTTAAGAAAAATCAGAGACTAGTGTTAAGACTTAATGAGAGTGTCACTCAAACTAGCTAAAGTTCTCTTTAACTTAGAAGAACATATTTGCTGATTCCTTTCTGGATGCTTCCTCAAGTATGAAAAAACATCCTTTAGTATCCTGTGTTTTAAATACTAATAGAAATACAGAAATAATTAGAAACTATCCAGAGTTTGGACAGACGTGGTGGCTCACACCTGTAATCCCAGTACTTTGGGAGGCTGAGGCAGGAGAACTGTTTGAGCCCAGGAGTTCAAGACCAGCATGGGCAGCACAGCGAGACCTCACGTCTACTAACAATACAAAAAGTTAGCCAGGCATGGTGGTGCATGCCTATAGTCCGAGCTACTCAGGAGGCTGAGGTGAGAGCATCACTTGGGCCCAAGAGGTAGAGGCTGCAGTGAGCTATGATCACGCTGATGCGTGGGTGACAGAGCAAGACCCTGTCTCACAAAAGCAAATCAATTCAAATGGTCTCCAGAAGCACAAAGACCAAACTGCTGATACAGTCGCACACTGTATAACAACAGGATGGTCAACAATGGACTGCAGATACAAGGGCAGTATTTTTACTACACCATTTCTGTTTAGACACACAAACACCTACCACTGTGTTATGACTGCCTATAGTATTCGGTACAGTAACACGCTGTAGAAGTCTGCAGCCTGGAAGCAATAGGCTATACCATATAGGCTTGGTATATAGCAGAATATTCCATGTAAAATTGTGTAAATACAACCTATGATGGTCACACACAATGATGACATGGCCTGACACATTTCTCAGAACATATCCCTGTCATTCAGTGAAGGCTGACTATATTTCATTGTATTTTATATCCTCCATAAGGGCAGGGGACCCTGTCTGCTTCTACCCTGAAGATTTACCCATCTGTACTCAGTAGTCAGTAAATGTTTATTAATTGCACAAAAGACTGAGTAAGGGTGTGGTAGTGGCTGTGAGCCAGCCAGTCCAATATCTTCACATAGTTTTCATTGCAGACTCCAAACCAAAGTCCTAAGCTCAAGTCTCTACAGGAAGCAGGCAGGTAAAATGACCGTGGAAAATAGCCTTTACCTGCCTAAGGGGTCAGCCTATAGGATATAGCTCTGGTCAGCCGAAGTGCAAGTATGTTCCTTGGTAGACGTAAGCCACAGTCAGCTGAAGCTGCAGTAACAAAATATCATGGACCCAGTGGCTTAAACAGCAGACATTTCTTTATCACAGTTATGGAGGCTTAAAGTCCAAGGTCAAGGTGGCAGAATGGTCACATTCTTGGGGAGGGCCCTCCTACTGGTTACAGATGGCTGCCTTCCCACTGTGTTCTCACATGGCTTAAGGAAAGTTAGCTAGCTCTCTATCCTCTTCTCATCAGGCCACAAATCTTACTTATGAGAGCTCCCTCGTGATCTAATCACCTCCCAAAGGCCCCTGTATTACTCTGTTCTCATGCTGCTCTAAGGACATACCCAATTCTGGGTGATCAGTAAAGGAAAGAGGTTTAATTGACTCACAGTTCCACATGGCTGGGGAGACCTGAGGAAACTTACAGTCATGGCAGGAGGGGAAGCAAACATGTCCTTGTTCACATGCTAGCAGCAAGAAGTATGAAGCAAAAGGGGAGACAGCCCCTTATAAAACCATCAGATCTCATAAGAACTCACTCACTATCATGAGAACAGCATGACATATACATTTAGTCCACAACACTCATTCTGATTTTTCACAATTGCCATCAATCTATATTAAAGTAAAATATCCTGATTTTAATATGTTGGCAAGGAGTCCAATAAAAAAAGAAAAAAAAATTCCACTACAGACCATTTTTGTGTGGTCCATACACAAAACATCTGGAGGCCAGATCCAGGCTCCGGGCCACCAACCAGTTCTTCCTTTTGTCCTAAAGGCTGCTTGGGAAGCTCTACCCTTGAGCCGATGGAAATAAACACGAAAATGTCCACCTCCCTTAATCACTATCACATGACAATGGACTGCACATACAATGGCAGTCCCATAAGATGACAACACTGTGTTTTCACCGTACCATTTCTATGTTTAGATATACAACACTGTGTTACGACTGCCTATAGTATTAGGTACAGTAACATGCTGTACAGGTTTGCAGCCTGGAAGCACTGAGTTTGTGGTGGTCCATTACAGCAGCAACAAGACACTAATACACCTTCCCAATAATTAAGTAAACATGTAAGAAACATACAAGTAAGAGAGGCACACGTGTACACTCGGGTAAGTCAATCACGAACGGTATCATGATGATGATACACCAGTGCGACCAGCTTCCCGAAACCCCACCCGGATCAGGCCACCAGGCAACAGAAAACAAACACTGGGCAAGTGGCGACGCTAAGCCTGGCAGGAAAAAGGCCCTCGTGCACACACAGGCTGACAGCTCCCAAGTCAACTTTGCAGGCTGAAAGGATGGTATCCCTTGCCAAAAGTCTGACTCTGCTCCCTCACTCAGATGCTCCCCATTTGGATCTGTTACAGAGCTCTGTACCCTGTCAAACGCTCCATCTAGTAATTGTACATGAACTTAGAATTGCAATTTCCTTTGCTAATAAAGTTGTAATAGCATTTTAGATGCTGTTTGGAATGCACTGATGATCTCTCAGCTGATAGAAGCTTCTCTAACCTAGCTGCTGAATTTGGAAGCCACAGCTGCCTTGCTGTACCACACAGCCACGGAGTAAAATCAAAGGCAGTCGGAAGACATTATATCGCAAGACGCAAAAAGTTTTGAGAGCTCATCTTTATAGCCAATGGTGGCTGATACAGCGGAGTCTCTCCATTTGAAAGAGATCGATGATTTTCATTCTTCTGCTTTGTGTGATCACCAGCAAAAGAGTTTCTATAATCAAGATGTGGCCGGCAATTTTGTTGACGTCATATAAGCAAGCAGCATCCAGTTTGTCTGAATTCCCAACCTGCATCAACTGGTGCTGCATTGTGAGCAGAAGTAAGGACCTGGGCAGGTGAAACTTATGGCAAGCAGGAAGAAACTGTACAACATTTCCACCTATGTAATCTCAACACAACTCCAACCATGGAAGTTTCTGCCTCTGCAGAGATTCCCTTCTTACTGCATCAAGTTTCTGCTCCTGAATATCTGGCTAGAGTCAGAGCCTGTCAGCTTTAAATGGGATATCATCCATTAAAATTTTAGTCATCACTAAGCAATCCATTGCATAGCGTGCTACTCTGTCACCTGACATCTGGTTCACTTTGTAAATCCTTAAGAAGATACTTGCAGGAACCTTTCCCCATATCCTAACAACAAGAAAAAAGTTAAGAGCTCTTATTTTATTCCTTCCATTATGGAATTAAATGACTCTCTTCCTCCACCTTCTTCCAACTCTAATCTTCCCTTTAGGACTCTTTCTTCTATAATTGTTATTTTTCCCCAACCGCCGGCAACCTTATAGTCATACAGTATTTGAATTCTTCATTACAGCATTTCACATATTGTTTTATTTGATCTGTACAAAACAGTATGTGACAGAAAAATTATTATTCTCTTGATTTTACAAATGAGGACAGTCAGGCTCAAAATCGTTAAGTGACTTGCCTTAAGTTATGTAAGTTAAGGACCATCTGTGTCAAATTACAGCTCACTTCCTAGCATGTCCAGCAGACTCCAATAAAACTGCCCTACCTTTTTAAGTGCCAATAAAACTGTATTCAAACACTGACACATTCTTGGATATGATCAAGAAAGTGGGACAGCAAAGTTGAACATTTATACTTAATACGCCAGGCAGGCCGATAAACTGTCACAAACCTGAGTGAGCAAGTGTGCTAATGCAGAACTCTCAGTAACAAACATGTTACCGTAATGCATGGTGTAACAGTAACAGTTTTAAAGAATAATAGTTTCCCTCCCCTTTTCCTCCCCAATTTAATATATCTTTTTGTGTTCCTTGTCTGGGTATTTTGTTTGTTCTGTTTTTCATTTGATTCTTTATTTCTGGATGAAGCTATTATCTGACTTCCAACCAAAAAAATATCTAAAATGCTTTCTTTCATACCAAAGACAAGTCAATGTCTAAAACAGTTATTTAGAAAGGTCATTTTAGGACAAATTCACAGAGATTATGGCAGCCTCTTGAGGATCTGGGAACCAGGAAGCTAGGAAAATACCAAACTAATTTCAGTGGTAACTCGATCCTCTTGCCTCTCATTCCAGAAATGGCTACACATTATTAAATGCCTGCAATGATTAGCAGACAATTCCCTGGGCACTCTGGAGTTCCCATCTTTAACAACTTTGCAAAGCAGGAGTACTGTCCATGTTGTACAGAGGTGGAACAGGAGTTCCGAGAAGGAAGTAACTTGTGTGGGTCATTCAGATAGGAAGTGGTTATCCCAGGTTTCAAAACTAGGTCACGTCTGCTTCCAGAGTCAGTATTCCTCCCCTACATCTTCCCAGATAGAAACCTGCTACCGATCAAGCTTGCCGTTAACTGTTGGCAAAGCTATTTTCAGCAATGGTACAATTTCTCCACATGAGAGCAGGCTCATCAAATGAGAGAATGCACAGAAAAGCTCTGAAGTGATGCTACTATCATTAATAGAAGATCTGAGGGAAATTTGCAAAATCGAAATAATCAAATCTCACCTACTGTGTCACCTTGGGACTCTATCACCTTTGCAAAGCTGGCCAAGTTTAAATTTTCTGGGGTATTCCCTCCTTAAACGGGGTACCAAAGCAACAGTGCCTTTGATTTGAGTTGTGGCTGGCATAACAGATAAAATGTGTGCTTAAAAGATTTTAGTGACACAAACTGAGGAGTTAGGCCAGTCTTTCTCAGTGAATTTCCTCAGTGAATTCAATCACAGGATTGAATAGGTACTTAAAGTAATAGACACTTTAATAAATTAACTTCTAAGAGATATTTTGAAAATTAAATTATAGCAGGAGGCAAGCAGTCAATTAGCAATTGATACATACCCAATAGTCATGCATATAAGATGAAAAGGCAATTCGTTAACAAAACAAAAAGACAGATATAAGAAAAGCTTATCAATCTTGCTAATCATCAGAGATATGCAAATGTAAGTGATACTTTTTAAAAATTCTAAATCTCAAGTTTGGCAAGGACGCTGGGCAAAGGAGCATTCAAATTGGTACAACCTTCCAGGGCAGTTTGACAAAACGAATCAAGATATTAAGGTCTGGGAAGAAATCACTTGATTCAGCAATTCCACTTCCACAAAATAAAACTATAGTAAAGTCACGGATGGGTACAAACTTTTAATTACAAAATCTGCTTCTCCATTCCATAGCTATTAAAAAGCTGGAATCCACCCAAACGTACCATAGTGGGAGAAGAGCTGGAACCACGTAATGGAATACTATGCAGCCATTTAAGATGCAGAGTATTTAGCAACACAGAAAGACACTCACAATTTATAGCTAAATGGAAAAATCACAAAAGCAGGGAAAACATGCTTAGAATCATACATGCTAATTATTAATAGTACACTTCTAATCGGTAAGAATTTGGGTTTTTTAAAATCTTTTATTCTTATTTTATCTTCATTTTCTAAATTTTCCATAAGACATGTTAATCACAATAATCTTTAAAATAATTATTATATTAAATGAGAAGGCACATCAAGCTAATCTAGCCTAACCCCTGGCATACATAAGAGCTTGACAAATGCTACCTCCCATTCCCCAAGATTTATTCCTCAATGCTTATTTTGCAATCATAACACCAAAGGGGTTTTGGTAAAGGAAGCTTCAGTTTAAAAAAAAATTTTTTTTTGGGTACAGATGGGGTCTTGCTATGTTGCCCAGTCAGGTCTCGAACTCCTAAGCTCAAGCAATCCTCCTGCCTCAGCCTCCCAAAAGGCTGGGTTTACAGGTGTGAGCTACTGTGCCCGCCCTAAGCTTCAGCTTCCAAATCCAGGATCAATATGGAGTCCAGAAAATACATCTGCCATGGCCCTCCCCACAGATGCCGTGCACAAAGGGAGCCTTCACAGGTTTAAATAAAATGGTTGATTCCAAACTCAATATTAACTACAGTGAATAAGCTGCTCAGAAACAGCTCGTTCAGGTCTGTGCACTGTTATTTCTCCCAACAAGATGGTGGCGTGTACAGAGGAAGGGGCCCCAGGCACAGAGTCAATTACCCTCTGCTCTATCCTGCAGGCACCCACCCCACAAAAAGCTGTATGATCTCAAGTACGTCACCTCACCTCTCTACACTTTCCTTTTGACATCATCACAAGACAGCTTTAAACATTGTGGTGAGAATTAAATATGACAAGAACAGAATCTTCATAAATTTTAGAGCACTATCATATATAAGACAATATTATAATTAATAAATATTAATCTGTAACAAATACATTTTAGAGGTAAGTGTAAAAACGAAAAGCATTAGCTTTAACTTCAGTTTCTGTGCAACCACAGGAGAAATCTGATTCTGATTTTGTTCCTCTTTATATGAAATAAACTTTATACAAAAGGCTTAGCTCCGTTCATCTGGCTTGTTACCCTCCACCTAGGAGGAAATAGTAGCAACACCGAAATATGAGTTTCCTCCCTGCTCGCCATCTGTCTGTCTTTGGTTCATGCACACCATCTCAGATGTCCTCTTACAGTCTAGTGAAGAAACCTTGTTTTGCTTTCAGAGAGCACCATCTGAATATGGCTTCTGACATGAAGGCTCCAAAAAGCACAGAAAGTAAAACCACCAAGCAACACAGCCTGGTAAGCAAATAACTCAAAGACTTAGAACAATTAGACTGAAACCATGTCACACCACACAACCCTTCCGACGTACCCCATTCAGTAAGCCTTGTGTAGACCGAGACCAGCACTTCATGAAATATACTGTTACTTATGAAGCCAAAGGGAGATCACAAATGTAGGCAAGAAACTAAATTTAGGCAAGAAACTAAACACGAGCTATTGGAACTTGCTTTTTGATCCATCTACTGGTGCCTTAATTTAAGAGATCTTTCCAAGAAGGCCTCCTAGTGACCCAAACGTTATTTTGGAGAAGGCCGAGGATTCCTATCTGCTCATGTATAGGCTACAAAAGTCCAGGAAGGGCTGCATCATATCAAACAGGCAACCATCAGGGGGGTTTCCACCATCGGCATCTCATTTATTATGAAGTCTATAATAACTCCCAGAATAGCCATCTAGTTT
The DNA here is from genome assembly GCA_004027835.1 of Alouatta palliata. Lineage (NCBI taxonomy): Eukaryota > Metazoa > Chordata > Mammalia > Primates > Atelidae > Alouatta > Alouatta palliata. Next base: position 51,527 of record PVKV010008292.1, read on the forward strand.
TTACAATTTATTTGATAAACAAAGACATTCATATATAAACAACCAAAACATCTTGACTCTGGTGAAATAGTTTTGCAATGTTACAAGTATATTTGCAATGTTTTTCAGGTTCTTGCATTTTTGAAAAAGTTGCTGAGAAAAAAAAATTTATAAATAAAAGTATATAATATAGCATATTTGTTTTTGTCCCCATTTAAAGATTTGAAAATAAGCAGTTTTGTAAAGCCAAAGTGTATTCTTTTCCAGGCCAAAGTTCTATTTGACAGCTGAAGTATGCGATTAATGGGCTGCCTCAAACCGTAATTATAGAGCCAAAATAAAAATTACCCTCCTTAAGACTGTACACGGAGAACACTGGCTACCGGCTTCACGCTGAGTAGCTAGTTTAATATGGACCCTCTTATTTAAGAAACATATACTGTACTGAGCCCAAAAGGACACGTTTTCTTCTAGAGCAAGAATGTATCATTAATAAACAATTTAATTACAATATATTATGTAACACTGGGTAAGGCTGGGGGCAGGGGCAAGGGATACTATATTCTTTCGAAAAAACATAGGGTCGAGGTTGCGGTGGCTCACAACTGTAATCCCAGCACTGGGAGGCCAAGGCAGGTGGATCACGAGGTCAGGAGTTGAAGATCAGCCCGGCCAAGATGGTGAAACCGTCTCTATTAAAAATACAAAAATTAGCCAGGCATGGTTGCAGACTCCTGTAATCCCAGCTACTTGAGAGGCTGAGGCAGAGAACTTCTTGACTCCTGGAGGTAGAGGTTGCAGTGAGCCAAGATGGTGCCACCGCACTCCAGCCTGGGCAACAGAGCAAGACTCCATCTCAAAAAAAAAAAAAAGGAAAAAACACAGGGTCACCGAGGCATTGAAAATGAACCTCAAACAGAGGTATTAATATGTAAATATTACAATTTCCACTTAGGAAAAAAAAATCTTATTATTGCTAGGCCAGCACACTCAAAACCAATAATATCATGAAAACACATGCCCTTGTGTGATTTGGCAGGACAGGCTGCTCCCTGAATACAATGGTCCTTTTTATTAAGTGGATCCCTTCATCCGTGGCATTTTATACAAACAAAACAAGAGACAGAGGAAAAGAAACAAACATGACATTAGTAAGAATCTTCAGTTTGAACTCTATCACAGAGAAGTATAAGACCTCAAAGACATGTTAGAAAAGTAAAAGACATTATTTAACAAAAATGAAAGCAAGATGGACTGGAAGGAAGAAAACTGTATTGCGATGCTACCGCTTTTGTTTAATTATATCAAAGGGCAACAGAGCCCTCTAGTGGAAAAAAAAAATAAAAATATATAAAGACATTTCTGCTCTTAAAGAAAATAGATAGAATACCACCAGCCATGGTGGCTAACGTCTGTTATTCCAGCACTTTGGGAGGCCGAGGTGGGCAAACCACTTGAGGTCAGGAGTTCGAGACCAGTTTGGCCAACATGGCGAAACCCTATCTCTACTAATAATACAAAAATTAGCAAAATTTTCCAGGCAGGGTGGCTCATGCCTATAATCCCAGCTATTCAGAAAGCTGAGGCAGAAGAATCACTTGAACTCAGGAGGCAGACGTTGCAGTGAGCTGAGATCATGCCACTGCACTACAGCCTGGGTGACAGAGTGAGACATCATCTCAAAAAATAAAAAAACTATGCAGAATACTGTCTTTCATTACAATTCTTACTGTGTCACCACATGATGTAAAAGCAAAAGATCAAATTATTTTAATTGGGTTTTAAGTAAAACAAGTTCCAAATTTTCAAGCTTTATGTAACACTACAAAACCTCAAGTAGAACAAAAATCTCTCATTGGTTTTTAAATTATGAGTTTGAACCACTTTGTCATTGAACAATAGTTTGTATGACCCTCATTTGCTATGCTGACACTACAAAAAAGCAGTTAAATTCTAAATCTACATGCAAGCATGAAATTCAACTGATGACCTCATGTGACAAAAAGTTTCAGATGAGATCTAATCAGGTTCACACAGACAGTGGCTCCCCTTATCCTCTGGAGAGGTGTTCCAAGACCCACAGTTATACCTGAAAAACTGGATAGTGCCAATCCCTATATATTTTATATTTTCACCTATACACACATACCTAGGATAAATTTATAAATTAGGCACAGTAAGAGAACAACAATAATAAGAGAACAACTATAACAATGTACTGTAGGTCGGGCGTGGGGGCTCACGCCTATAATCCAAGCACTTTGGAGGCCAAGGCGGGCGGATCACCTGAGGTCGGGAATTCAAGACCAGCCTGACCAACATGGTGAAACCCCATCTTTAAAAAAAAATTTTAAATAAAATAAAAATAAAAAAATGTACTGTATAAAAGTTATATAAATGTGGTCTCTCACACATACTCTCTCTCGAAATTAGTATTTTCAGACGCCTGTTGACCTCAGGTAACTGAAACCTCAAAAAGTGAAAAACCATCCGGGCATACTGGTTTACACCTGTAATCCTAACATTTTGGGAGGCTGAGGCAGGCAAACTGCCTGAGCTCAGGAGTTCAAGACCAGCCTAGGCAACACGGCGAAACCCTATCTCTACTAAAAACATAAAATTAGCTCGGCATGGTGGCGCACACCTGTAATCCCAGCTACTCGGGAGGCTGAGACACGAGAATCACTAGGACCTGGGAGGCAACAGATGCAGGGAGCTGAAATTGCACCACTGTATTCCAGCCTGCGTGACAGAGTAGGACTCCGTCTCAAAAAAGAAAAAAAAAAACAAAGTCAAACGCCATGGATAAAGATAGATTACAAATCTATTTTAAAAATATGTATACAGATACATACCTCTATCAAAAGTATTTTACATGAGATTATCAAATTATGAGATGAAGCTCATTAGAATGTTTTAAATTGGTCTCTTCTTTTAGATATTTGTTTCTCAAATACTTTGATCATGTCATTTCCATGTACATTCAATGTCCAATAATATTTCAGTGTAAAATGGTTAAGTCATAAGGTACTAATTCTCAATTTTTATATAATTATCATTTAATGACTCTTTCTAATATTGTCAATAATCTCCATAGTTTCTTAGGACAAAGGAACTTCAAAATAATTTTACTTATAATACTTGGATATAATTCAGCATCAGAGAATAGTAGACACAAATGTTTTTAATTCAAAATGGAGTTTCAATGCCCAAAAGTTTATTTCGATTATTTCAGAATATTTTCCTTTCCTTAATGAGCACCAGGTTCTTAAAAAGATAAATGCCAAGATCCCACTAATTTAAGCCTTGTCAACAATCAGAAAGGAAACTAATCAAGCATTTCAAGATCCTAAGTGTAATGATTTCACAGGAGTATGTTTTACCCAAGAAAATCATTAAATCTAAGTTAGCTATGGCCTCACATTTATGGGACCTTTCGGAATAACTGGAAAAAAAAAACATCAATAGCATGGTTTAGGCTCAAAGGCAAAATTTAGTTAACACTTAGGTATGAAAAAGAAAACGAAGAACCAAAAGAGTAAAGGAAGCTGGTGTAGGCTATAATTGGGAAGTGTGGGTTTAAAATCTCAGGAATGAACACCTTTCTTCTCTACATGAAGAAAAAGTCATGCTCTTGTATTAGTGTAGAATGGGTTGAACTTGCAGCAGATAGGAAGTCATCATGGTGATGATGTGTAGGACCAGAGTATGGCAAGTACAATTCACACGGTAATTCCAACACATGATTTAGAAACAGGTCCCCAGGTTTTAAAAAGTAGGCTCGCTAAGCTAAGACCATCAATTTCCACATCACACCACGATAATACTTTGGGATTCCCTGCGTGAAATTTGATACCTTCATTTTGTTTCAAGGAAAACAAATTTAGGAGTGACTGATACCCTGAGCACGTACTTTTTATACCTCAAAATATATACATTTTGATATAAAACTGTGTGTCTGTGTGTGTGTGTGTGTGTGTGTGTGTGTATGTGTGTGTGTATGTCCATGTAATAAACCTTAGACAGGTGATTTTGTGACATAAATGCCAATAGAAAATTCAACTGTCAGTCCCAAAATATATTTCACTGGTATTTACCAATGTGGCCAGCTTGTATTTGTTCAAAGGAAGAAAAGTTTCGTTTCTGTTAACGGGTCCTTTGGCTCAAAAATTGAAACCAAGTGAGGTTATTCTAGCTTTAAAGTCACAACATATGACGCAGCCCAGCATTCTAAAGGTTCACAAGGTGAAAGAAACTTTTCATCTGGACCAAATTCTGGAAAAAACTTTAAAATCAAGTTTTAGCCACTACTGGATTAGGATTGAAAGTTAAGAAGTTTTATTATCATTACCACTGAAGATTAGACTGAAAATATCTAATTTGTTCATACTTGTTAACAGCATCTGGGCATGGTGGCTCACACCAGTAATCTCAGTACTTTGGGAGGCTGAGGTGGGAGGATTACTTGAGCCCAGGAGTTCAAGAACAACCCCTGGGCAACATCGTGAGACCCTATCTCAAACATTTAAAAAAATTTTTTTTTTTTAATGGATGTCTGACAAACCCCTGGATGTCACTCCTTAAATATGATATTAAATCTGTCTGCTTACAGAAAATAATTTGCATGAGCTCTAACAAAGATCTAGCTAATTAAGACAGTGAACAGAGTAGGTGGTCCCACATTTAGGCATCCAGCTAATCCCTCATTAGAAGGATCCTGCCTTTGATGAGCAACATGACAGCCTGCAGGTAGCAGGGGGCAGCATTTTATACTCAAGTATTTACATGCACAGCCAAATTAGCTGACTGATAGGCTGAGTCTAAAAAGGAAGCAGGGACCTTCCTCAATGGGAAATTTCCTCACCTAAAAAAAAAAAATTCCCTAACGCTTCCCGACACTTGCATGTAATGATCACGTGCTGAAGGCATTTCCGATCGTTTTTACCAAATCAGAGCCAGCAAGCTGCTAACTCCAAAGAGCCATAAAACACCTGGCCCTTCCTGCTCAGTCTACGTTGAACACAAACAGAAATGAATTCCTCCCTTGTCTCTACTGGTTAGCATTCAGGACTGCGGGGTTCCGGGCCTCTTGATCTGCTAGCAGAAGCTTTGGGTGAAGAGATGACTTCCCCCTGGATACTGAGATGCTGATCTCCACAGAGAGAGGTCCACAAGCTACAGCTTTCAATCTACAAACTTCTTCAGGTTCAGAAAGCTGGTTAAACAAAGGTCAAGGAGAGAAGAGTGTTAGTTTCTGAGGAGTCAACATTCTAATCCTTGCAGCTCCCTAAAAAAAATGAGGGGGTTGAGACAAGGGGCACAGGGGGTACAGGACACTGGTTCAACAATGAGATACAATGGGCTGCCAAATCTTCCTGTGGCCTGGGGCATCCCATCTGCCTAAATTTCATCTAAGCTGCGGCTAATTTAGAGAATGTTGGGGTGATATCATTTTGAATGAACTGGATTATCTAAGGCAGGAGTCAGCACATTTTTTTTTCTGGAAAAGGCCGAAGAGTACATATTTACGGTTTTGCAAGCTATACGATCTCCGCCAAAATTGGGCAACTCTTCCGGTAACATACAAACAGCCATGTTATTTTGGAATAACCAGATACACAGATATAGTAGTTCCCCATTACAGGAATGGGAATAAAAGGGCATGGTTGTGTTCCAAAAAAAATTCTACTTACAAAATCAGGCAGTGGGTCAGAGTTAGCCCAGAGATCATAGTTTGTTCACCCCCAATCTAGACAGCTGAATCCAGTTGACAGTGGTAATACCTGCCTATAAACCTTAACTATAAAAGCAAGGATTTCATGAACCCACAGTACTTTATTCTGACATTTCCTCCAAATCCTTTTATCTGTCTGAATCACTGACTTTTTTAAATGAATTAAGAATCTCTCCAGTTGCCTTAGCAGAATCAATTATCAAAAATTCAAAATACAGTTCCGTTTCGCTAACAGCCAGGGAGAGGAAAATTATGACAAGATGGAGTTTGCTTAGAGGGCATGGCACTAGTGCAACCCTGAAGAATGTCAAGCGAGGGATGCCCCCTTCCATATCAGTGAGATCCTCACTGATGGCAATTCCAACAAAGCAGTGCTTTGTGGGGCATTTAAAAAAAAAAAAAAAGAACCACTGGAAACGCTAGATTTGTAAATCGGCCTTTATAAGGCAAACTAGGTATCTACATTTTTATTTGTGGAGTCACCACTTTCAAAATAAATCCTGTTATGTTTTGTTTCGGCCCACTCTGCCTTAGAGAAAACGGACATTCACAAAGTTAAAGATTTCAGTTTATCCAAAGCAAACAGGCTGCCTTGAGTGGCCAAAGCAAGGGGAACACCAGCACCGTGAAAGCTTAGATAGAAGATGACTCTTGAATGCCTCAGAAATCTTGGAAATAAAGATGCCCGAATTTACTCACTTGGCATTCAGCTATTTCATTTGAAATGAGCAGAACTAAAGTAGTGATAGCAATTTATAAATTGGCATGTTTCACAGCTTAGTAGAAGGACTTTATCTGGAAGCCACAGCCTACCTGGGCAAGGACACTTTCTAAGGCAGCCACCCAGGATATAAAAGCTAACTTAGCAAAGCCATGTGCCTGTCTTCAGCCTCTTCCTTTCTTCAGGCCTGATACCACTGCTGCAGAGTGAAAGTGATTTGTGAGGTTTTGATTGCCTGGATTTGCAGTACAATATTATTTCAAAAATTCAGACAGAAAATCTTCAGCACTCACCTAGACTTATGCTTCCCAAGAGTGGAGGGGAATGGGGTCAGGTGGCGGTGTTAAAGGCCATTTCTGAGGAAGGTGAACGCTGGGGAAAGAGCTGTGGGCACTTGAATGGGAAAGGCTGGTCTCTCTAAGACCTTGCGTGACATCTGTGCCGTCCTGAGCATTACAATTTGCCAAGAGCTCCAATGGGACTGCAGACACCTCCTGCAGTGTCCGCAAAATGAATGATGAGTATCAGGAAGGAAGAGTCTTAGGGGGAAGTGGGAGCTGCAAAGAGGCACAGAGAGTTTTTGGCTTTACTCCGAGATGCAAGGGCCATTCTCAATAACCACAAATTTATTCTCAACGCTTCAGAATATCCTCCTCTCCATCGCGACTTCGATATCTAACTAGACATCACCCTTTTCATATTCTGAACCAATTCTATCAGTCCTGGATTACCATGTTGTGGGTCCGCTATTGCAAATCTCTGAAAGAGTATTAGCTGTCTTCAAGGGTCCGCTATCTAATGTCAGATGGAGCAGTCTGAACACTTAACACAAAAAAATAATCAGCAGTCACATATCTTACTCATTAGGGAAAAACAGTCTAGCTGGAAGATTAAGAGAATAAGATCTTTTAATCTTCTGTTTAACTCGTTAGATTTTTTAAAAGATATTTTTAAGTCCTTAAATCCTTTTTTCTTAATAATTCCACAACTGTATGGCTCCACACATTCACCCTAACAGTGGTTAATATGATCAACACAATGTCTTGCTTCCTGGATGGGGGGGGGTCCCACCATTGTTTTTACTATGACGCCATCAGTTTTGACTTCAATGACAATGATATAAAACTTACTCCAATGTAGAAGTTCAGACAAGTGGATTGAACATATTTGGAGCCTAGGGTAACGTATGAGAATTGATTTTAAATAAATCCCTTTCAATTCTTAAAAAACATTCCAATTTGCCTATTTACCTTCATAGGCAAGTACAGTCAAAAATTCTGCACATGGATTGCAGCCTGTTAGATTCTAGACCTTGTACAAGATAATAAGGGATCCTTGAACAATGTATTTTTACCTCCTGTGCTTCCCTAATCATGCTAGACAGTATTTCTGTAGCTTCAAGGAATTGTTCCAAATTGAGAAAGAAGTGGAGATGCTTAATGGGTCAAAAAAAAAAAAAAAAAAAAAAACAGAAAGAATAAGACCTACTATTTGATAGCACACAAGGTGGCTATAGTCCGTAACTTAATTGTACATTTTAAAATAACTAAAAGTATAACTGAATTGTTATTGCTCAAAGGATAAATTCTTGAGGGGATGGATACCCCACTCACTAGGATGTGTTTATTTCACATTACGTGCCTGTATCAAAACATTTCATGAACCGCATAAATATGTACACCTTTATATACACCATCAGGACAGAGAGAACTTGACAGAAGACAGCCCAATGCAATGTTTTATCTGTCACCAAATCCAAAGATGCAAACGTGTACTCAAAGCGGTTGGTTCTCCGTGATTCGGATACTTATGTAAATAGACCAAAGCAAAGTAAGAATAAAATCCTAGGAAGAGTCATGGTCTGCTTCTGCCTTGCTCCTGTTTCCTTAACAGCCCACCCTATCGAAGCAAGGACACCCTCTCAAGCCATCTACCGTGATGATCCCTGTGGGTAAACACTGGCAATTAAGAGGGTTAATTTAGAGGTGAAGACAGGAACTCATTCTCCAATTTTATAAGGAAATAAGATCCTGTGCCCAAAAGAAAATGATACGCTCAGTGACCAGTTGAAACCTGTAGTATCCTTTGTTCCCAAGTCATAATACCTTGTTGTTCCCCATATTCTATTACCAACCAATTTTGGTTTAAATAACCCAGGTAATTGAAAGATGTCCGTACACCATGCAGACCAGGTCGAAAACTCTTAGACGGAGCCTGCTGTCTCTTCTCCCTGAATACCAAAATAGCCATAGTCTTTTGCTGAGTGTTCAGCTTTCAGAGACTTCAAGGTCAGCCCGTACAGAGCCTTCCATGATGACATTAGGATTTAAAGAAGACGGTGATTTTAATGAAATGACAGCTGAAAAGGGTAAGATTCATGTTTAAACCAGAGAACCACTATACAAAACTCCATTACAGTTAGATTTAAGTGGATATCATTATAGCAGTCCCACAAATAAATAAATAAAATCAGTTAACTGCCTACCTATTCCCGAATTAGCTCCAGTGACCATGACCACTCTGCCGGTGAAATCCCGGCCCTGGAGAATTTCCATGGCAGTGGTGCTGCCGTCATATCTCTGCCGGGTGGCTGGCTTTGTCGGATTATCATCCACAGTGAACGCCAGTCTTGGGTCCAAGTAGGTAGTCCTTTTATTTATATGGCTGCCCAGAAAAGGAGAAAACAATGAACCCACAGCGATGAACACTGGCATTTATAAATATAAGATAATCTTACGGTTTAGGCAAACCCCGTTTTTCATGTGTCAAAATGCTTATTTCTTAAACCTGAAAAGAACTGAGGCCCATTTAATCTATCTTCTGGCCTCCAGAAGGATTACATTTCTGCCAGGAAAGATAGTCATCAAATCCTTTCCTCCAGAACTGCCTATAAAATATGCTGTAACATACAGTGACTATTGCCATGTATCCTTAGATCTCAAAAAAGCCTTCTTGAGAAGGCTTTGGGTCTTAACCTAACTCATGTAAACATAGCTATGAGATCTGTCAGCTACTCTTTTCAATAGATTTCAATTAAATCTCTTGGCCCTGTGCAAGGGCCTAAAGACGTAGAGAAGCAGAAAACTCAAAAATGATAAAGCCTTAGTTGTAAATAAGAAATTGCCGACTAATAAACTTCTAACAATCTTCCTTTTAAGCCTGCACTCATACCTCCTACAAGCACTCTTGTTTTGATCTGGAACTGATTTAAATCGTGGAAACAGTATTAAAATATATTGGATGCTGGCTACAGGGGCTCACGCCTGTAATCTCAGCAATTTGGGAGGCCATGGCAAGAGGATCACTTGAGCCCAGGAGTTCAAAACCAGCCTGGACAACATAGTTAGACATTGTTTCTACAAAAACCAAGCAACATTTCAATGTGACAGCACACGCCTATAGTCCCAGCTACTCGGGAGGCTGAGATGGGAGGATGATCACGTGAGCCCAAGAGGGGGAAGCTGCAGTGAGCCATGATTATGCCACTGTACTCTAGCCTGGGTAGATACTGGAAATTTTTCTAAAAACAGAATCAGCGAGGTGAAAAAGTCTTACAGATAAGGATGTTCAATACATTATTTATAATTATAGGTTCTCGACAGAAATTTAACATCATCAATGTCCAACAGGCAATTTGATAAATTATAGTATATCTGTACAAAATAACTCTAGAGCCGCTAAATAGCGTCTACTTGAAAAACAGATAAGGATATGACAAAATGCTCACAATATAGTATATGAAAAAAGCAGGTTACTAAACAGTCCACACAGTACATTCCCTAATTTTTTTTTTTAAGGATGCATGTGCAGAGAAAATAGAAGAATAAATCCAGACTTGTAAAAAGTAGTTACTTCTGCTACGATTACAGGTATATACTATTATACTTTGTATTATTCTACAGTTATTGTATTACTTTTATAACTAAAAATTCCTATTAAAAAGCAGAACAGCTGAGAGTGGTTTCTTTGTATACACTTACTCAACAAAAAACACTTGTCCATTCTCATCAGTTTCTTGTTCCCATCCATATGGCAAATCTGAAACACAAAAACAACAGGTCGACAGGTGCCAGGGCGAAGTGAAGATGGTCCCCAGGTCAGGAAGAGGAGGAGCACTCCCGGCCCCTCCCCACAAGCCTATCCCTCCCACCCACCAGTTGTCACTGCAACTGGATTTGGTCACATGTTCCAATTGTGGCAGCTGCAGAAGGCCCCTGATCTCACCTGGGCTCCACATTTTTGCCTCCTGCTTTGAAGAAAACCTATTTTATTCCTGATCTCTCTATGAACCTTACTGGTTGTGCCAATCAATGGGAATTCTCCCGTGACTGAACTCACAGAACGTATCTATATGTGGAGCAGGCACCCAATGTCACTGACTCGCGATGCCTCGTACGGTATTAGAGGGCAGTGTCATTTTTTTTCATGTGCACATGTTGACTCTTCAACTAGACCCTAAACCTCTTAAGGGCTCAAAACTTCTCATACATTTTTTTGAGACTGGGTCGCACTATGGTGTCCAGGCTCATCTCAAATTCCTGGGCACAAGCGACCCTCCCACCTCTGCTGCCCAAAGTGTGGGGATCACAGGCACAAGCCACCACGCTTGGCCCCTTCTTATACTTCTATTCTGTGCATCACACCCTAGCTCAGAATCACCTAGAAATCATGATAATCTTTACGAAATTCTCAAAATATTTATATATTTACTTCCAAGGTATAGACAAGAGCAATTGTATAAGCAACAGCAACTATAAGAAAACATCATAAACTGTGAATCAAAGGCCTCAATTATTTTGATACTTTGTGTTTTTTTTGTTGTTGTTGCTATTTTTGAGACTGTATCTCGTGGTCACCCAGGCTGGAGTGCAAGGGCGTGATCTTGGCTCACTGCAAGCTCCGCCTCCTGGGTTCAAGCACTTCTCGTGCCTCAGCCTCCAAAGTAGCTGGAATTACAGGCACACATCCCCATGCCTGGCTAATTTTCATATTCTCAGAAGAGACGAGGTTTCAACGTGTTGGCCAGGCTGGTCTCGAACTCCTGACCTCAAGCGATCTGCCTGCCTCGGCCTCCCAATGCGGCGGGATTACAGGCATGAGCCACCGTGTCCAGCCATTTTGATTTTAACACCAGTAAGAAATCATCCTCAGTCTACGCCACCATCTCATCATCGTCTTCTGCCAAATCCGGTAAGCTCCTCAGACTAAGAGTCTGGTTCTCTACCAGAGAGCCCTCCCAGAGAGACACAATAACCTGTCACCTCTATGCCTGTGATGTTTTCCCCATCTACTTAAGGCTTTAATCTGGTATCCTCTGACAGCAACATACAAACCTCCTGCCACTCGTTTTCTTTTTCCAGTTTTTGGATGTTCCCACTGAGTCTTCTCCTCGGTGTGACTGTTAAGAAAAAAAAATCCACAATAATAAGTAAAAATTAACTCTTCTAAAAAGCAATCAATTGTATTAAACTTTTCTCTCCCAGATAACACTTTCTCTCAAAAGTAGTAAAAACAGACATTCAGAGAAGGACTGTGCAGAATGCAAATGTCACTGTTTGCATCAGGTCAAACTCCCCAGGCTGGAAGCAGCAGCAGTCCTGTAGAAACTCCCAACGGCCTCCCTTTAGAAGCCAGGTGTAAGGAGTAAGTGGGGGAAAGAGGAGAAAGAGGACTGTGATCCCAGCTACGGGGTCTTCAGAAAGCTGGCTGAATCACTCAAAACATCTAGGGACATTTTGCTTTGTATTTGTTTTAGTTTTATTCTAGGATGTAGTGATAAAATTCTAATACTTAATTTATATAATCTCTTAAATGTTTACTTATTTATTTGTATTTCTTTTTAAAGAGTCAGGGTCTTACTATGTTGCCCAGGCTGGAATGGAACTCCTGGACTCAAATGATCCTCCTACAGCACCCTCTTGAGTGGCTGGGACTAGAAGCACTTGCTACCTTGCCCAGCTAAAATGTTTATTCTTTTTTTTGCTGTATATATATATATATATATATATATATATATTGTACTTTAGGTTCTGGGGTACATATGCAGAACATGCAGGAATGTTGCAGAGGTACACACATGGCAATGTGGTTTGCTGCCTCCATCCCCCGTCACCTATATCTGGCATTTCTCCCCAAGCTATCCCTCCCCAACCTCCCTACCCCCTGCTGTCCCTCCCCTATTCCCCACCAACAGACCTCAGTGTGTGATGCTCCCCTCCCTGCGTCCATGTGTTCTCACTGTTCGACACCCACCTATGAGTGAGAACATGCAATGTTTGATTTTCTGTTCTTGTGTTAGTTTGCTAAGAATGATGGTTTCCAGATTCATCCATGTCCCTACAAAGGACATGAACTCATCGTTTTTGATGGCTGCATAGTATTCCATGGTGTATATGTTCCACATTTTCCTTGTCCAGTCTATCACGGATGGGCATTTGGGTTGGTTCCAGGTCTTGGCTATTGTAAACAGTGCTACAATGCACACATGAGGGCATGTGTCTTTATAATAGAAACAACGTTCATGCTTTCTGCAAATGTAACTTTGAAGTGTTGCATTAAGCACTGGTTCCAAAATTGGTCCCAAAAGATACTTAAGAAATGCAGTAAGTCAGCCCCATAGGTCACCTAGCTGTGTGCTGTGCACCTGTGGTCAAGTGACCCAACTTTTTCATCTCCATTCCCTCCTCTGCAAAACAGAAATGATCCTAGCACTGATTTTGGGGTCTACAATAAGAATATTGTATATCCAGTGTTTCACATAGCACCTGGCATACACAAAGCTGTGGGAAATGTAAGCTATTTTTTTTTTTTTTTGAGACGGAGTTTCGCTCTTGTTACCCAGGCTGGAGTGCAATGGCGCAATCTCGGCTCACCGCAATCTCCGCCTCCTGGGTTCAAGCAATTCTCCTGCCTCAGCCTCCCGAGTAGCTGGGACTACAGGCACGTGCCACCATGCCCAGCTAATTTTTGTATTTTTAGTAGAGACGGGGTTTCACCATGTTGACCAGGATGGTCTTGATCTCTTGACCTCGTGATCCACCCACCTCGGCCTCCCAAAGTGATGGGATTACAGGCATGAGCCACCGCGCCCGGCCACTATTTTGAACAAATTAGTTATACAAACTAGCCTGATTATTGTGTCAAACTTAACATTTCATCTCAGACCACCACCCAAAGTTGTAATTAAAATAGTAGGCCAATAACTAGAAACACCTGTCACCAGGTAATAAGGTATCCAGCAAAACATACAATTGTTTCATCAGGGAAACAGCCAGGTGCTCCAGAGGCACTCAAAGGGTAGGCTGGGTTTCCTAAAAGTTCACCTACTCAAGCAAAAAACAGAAAGTTATATTACTTAATCAGCAACATCTAGATGATAAGACGTGAATATTCTTTCCCTATCAATTATTTTAAAGAAAATAAATAGACCAGGTACAGTGGCTCACGCCTGTAATCCCAGCACTTTGGGACGCCAAAGCGGGCAGATCACAAGGTCAAGAGATCGAGACCATCCTGACCAACATGGTGAAACCCCGTCTCTACTAAAAAGACAAAAATCAGCTGGGCATGGTGGTGCATGTTTGCAATCCCAGCTACTCGGGAGGCTGAGGCAGGAGAATTGCTTGAACCCAGGAGGCGGAGGTTGCAGTGAGCTGAGGTCATGCCACTGCACTCCAGCCTGGGCGACAGAGCGAGACTCTGTCTAAAAAAAAAAAAAAAGAAATACAGAGAGCATGAATTTTCTAAAAAATTTGACAACCTGCAAGCAGGATCTTTTCATGAAATGCTGGCTTCTGATCTGTTTTGACAAAGTCTTGGCAGCTGGGTCTCTGTCATGGTGCAGGAATGAATGCCTCACTCAGGATGCAGAAGACCAGAATGCCCTGTGCTAGCTGTGCCCAGCCAGTCTCCTCAGCACTACTGCAACCTCCCAGAGCTGCTGAAAAGGCGAGACACATGACACCTGTGACACTGCCTGGAGAACGATTAAATCCTTGTACCAGCTTAGATATCAGCAGCAAAGACAAACTCCTACTTTGTACGTCAACCACCACCCAATATTACCTGCAAAAAAAGCAGCTCTCTCTGGTAAGGGTAACTCACGCTCCGCTGGCACAGTGGGAATACTGGTATATCAACTCCTACTTCTCCTCACAATGGAAGGGAACAGCAATCACATAAACCAAGTTGGCAATAACAAGAAACCTTCCCGCCCCTTCAGGTGCTGTGTCTCATGCTCCTTCAAGAAAGTTAAGAGATGGAGTTACATTTTCCTTGCCTAACATTAAAAGTAGTGTTCATCTCGGCCAGGTACGGTGGCTCATGCCTGTAATCCCAGCACTTTAGGAGGCTGAGGAGGGCGGATCACCTAAGGTCAGGAGTTTGAGACCAGTCTGGCCAAAATGGTGAAACCCCGTCTCTACTAAAAATACAAAAATTAGCCAGGTGTGGCGGCAGGCACCTGTAATCCCAGCAACTTGGGAGGCTGAGGCAGGAGAACCACTTGAACCCGGGAGACAGAGGTTGCAGTGAGCAAAGATAGTGCCATTGCACTCCAGCCTAGGGGGCAACAGCAACGAAAAAACCTTTTTTTTTTTCGTCTCAAAAAAAAAGTAGTCTTCATCTCGTAGGCATACATCAAATAAGCTTGAAGCCTGGCTCCAAAAATCTCTGACCTCAAGAATCCACAAAGTGGCCAGGCACAGTGGCTCACACCTGTAATCCCAGCACTCTGGGAGGCTGAGGCGGGCAGATCACTTGAGTCTAGGGATTCAAGACCACTCTGGCCAACATGGCAAAATCCCATCTCTACTAAAAATACAAAAATTAGACAGACATGGTGGCACATGCCTGTAATCCCAGCTACTTGAGTGGCTGAGGCATGAGAATTTCCTCAACCTGGGAGGCTGAGGTTACAGTGAGCCAAGATCACGCCACTGCACTCCAGCCTGGGCGACAGAGCAAGACTCTGCCTTAAAAAAAAAAAAAAAAAAAAGGAAATCCATGAATGACCCTTAACAGTGGAAGCTGAGCCCTGACGGCAAGGCATGCTGGCGCAGAAAGAGCCTCCTGGCCCTTAGTAGGTGAAGCTGGGCCCTGACACACGCAACCTGGTGCCTGGCCCACGGCAGGTGTACAAATGTAAACAGACAGAATGAATGCTTTCCAAAGGAGCTACAAAACTCACTCACAACACTTTTTATCTATTCAGAAAGATATTTAAAAACCAAAACAAACTCTGTAAACCTATATTCTTGACTTTTACAGAGCATGCCTAGACCAGAGTTTCTTTTCTTTTTTCTGAGATGGACTCTCGCTCTGTCACTAGGCTGGAGTGCAGTGGTGCAATCTCGGTTCACTGCAACCTCTGCCTCCCAGGTTCCAGTGATTCTCAGCCTCCCAAGTAACTGGGACTAGAGGCACCCGCCACCACGCCTGGCTAATTTTTGTATTTTTAGTAGGGACGGGGTTTCACCATATTGGCCAAGCTGGTCTTGAACTCCTGAACTTGTGATCCACCCACCTCGGCCTCCCAAAGTGCTGGGATTACAGATGTGAGCCACTGCACCCAGCCCTAAACCGGCGTTTGCTATCTTCACTGTTAGTGGCACTCGGGGCTGGATCATTCTTTGTTTTTTGAGACAGAGTCTCGCCCTGTCACCCAGGCTGGAGCACAGCAGTGCAATCTCAGCTCACTACAACCTCTGCCTCCAGGGTTCAAGCAACTCTCCCGCCTCAGCCTCCCGAGCAGCTAGGATTACAGGTGCCCACCACCACGCCTGGCTAATTTTCATATTTTTAGTAGAAATAGGGTTTCACCATGTTGGCCAGGCAGGTCTCGAACTCCTGACCTCAAGTGACTCACCTGCCTCAGCCCCCCAGTGTGCTGGGATTACAGGCGTGAGCCACCGCGCCCGGCCTGCAACATTCTTTGTTGTGGGGCTGTTGTGGGCATCACTGGCCTCTGCCCACTAGATGCCAATACCCCAGTCCCACAGTTGTGGCCACAGAAAGCATCTCCAGACGTTATCAACTATCCCCTGCAGAAGACAACCATCTCTGGGGAAGAATCGGGAACCAGCTGAAGCGGGGAGAGTAGTTTGGTCGTAAGGATTCTGGAGCCCAACTGACCAAGTTTGCTGGATCTCCCATGTGCCAGCCACCCTGCCCTTGAATAAGTCATTTAATCCCCTGTGCCTCAGTTTCCTCATCAGTTAAGATGAGGACAGTAACGGTACCTACTTCTTGGGGTTACAGAGGACCGAATGAGTTAACATGGGAAGAATCAAGAACAGTGCGTTTCAATAGATTTATCTTAAATAAATATAAAAATTAATTAAAAGGTGTTCTTTTTAATTATAATCTTAAATGACTTTTTAATGAAGAGAAAATTAGAACACATGTCCGCTAAGCATTCTCCTATTCTCCTTTAAATAGAAGCCATGTTTTATGTTTTATTTTTTCAATAAGCTTGTCATTTAAAGAGATAATAGTAATCTAAACTTAAACCAAAGGATTCAAAATTAAATGGACACCATATTACGTGAATAACACACTTCCATGCATGGAGCGTTTTCTTTTTTTTGACAGGGTCTTGTTGGTGACTCAGGCTAGAGAACAGTAGTTCAATCATAGCTCACTGCAGCCTCGAACTCCTGGGCTCAAGCGATCCTCCCGCCTTGGCCTTCCACCATGCCCAGCCTATGGGTGTGTGTGTGTGTGTGTGTGTGTGTGTTTTGAGCACAGTGTAAGTTAGCAGAGAGACCTAGAGCTGACAGTGAGGATGGCCAGCCCTGCAGACGCTGGAGCCACTGAGGCCTCTTAATGCCAAAAGGCCTGAGCTTCCTAAGAAAAGGGGCACAGGGGAGGGCAGACAAGGACGGCTTAGACGCTGAGACCTCATCCCTCAGTCCCCAGCTCCCATGAAGCAGCTGCTCTGAGACTCTTAGGGGAGAGGGATAGAAGAAAGGCCCACCAGCTCTCTTGGGGCCCCAGTCTCCCCTGACCCTGTGCCTGGGAGCCCAGCCTGGTGGGCTTTGGAGCCCTAAGACACGTGTGCCTTTGAAGCCTACAAGTGTACCATGGGCACGGGGCAAGCAGGAGAGGCCCACAGCACCCACTCAAGACAGGGCCTCCACCAGACCCGGAGGTGTCAATGGGAGCTCCAGCCTGTATCCCTGGGCGTGGCCTTGCTACAGCAGGGGAGACCATATGGAAAAAGAAATGACTCAAAGAGTGGCCCCCTAGAAAGCGCACCCGCAAAGTTTCCCAAACTCCAAGAGAAAAACAAGCATCACTTCCAGGGTCAGAAATGAAAAGGGGTTGGAGCCAGCGCAAACATTTACAAAGAAAATAAAAGAAGGGCCAGGACGCTCACAGGTCAGGAGGGATCAAGGGAATGTGGGGTTCGCATGGATCAGAGGCATCCTGACACCCAAACAGCTTCAGCTTTTCGGCCCTGACACCCTGAGAACTGAGGGCCAGCGGGCATGCGCAGAAGGTCCAGAGAGATGAGCCCTCCAGCTGGGAGCCAGCCAAGCCCTGGCACCTCAGGTGGAGTAAACACTACAGAGCTAATGCATGCGGGGCTGATACCTTGGTGATGGGTTGAGAGGCACAGCAAGCCACCGTGGCACACGTTTACCCTACGTAACAAGGCTGCACGTCCTGCACGTGTATCCCAGAATTTTAAATTATAAAAAAAAAAAAAAAAAAAAACAGTGGAGCCAGAGAGGCCAGCTGGAGACATAAGACACTGGTCGGGCACCTGGAGGAAGGGCTTTTGGGGACCACGTACGTGCCGAGTCCCCTGGCCATGGGCCACTCAAGAAGAAAGCAGGTGGGAGAAAGGCCACGCAGCATGACGGCAGGCACAGGGGCACGCAGGGCGAGCGGGAGCAAGGGAGCCCCACGGCCCTAGCGCCAGGCTCCAGGACAAGCCTGCAGGGAAGCAGAAGCGCCTCTGGGTCTGAGTGACGAAGGAAGACAGCCACAGAGCCGGAGGCAGAGGTGGGCTCAGGAAGCCGGAAGCAGGTCATGTGCATCTTTGTACTCTGGGCCCAGCGCGCCATCCGCCCACAGAAGCCAGCAGCTGACCTTCTCCAGATGATCATTTACTCATCCCGTGTGGATTCATCTTACAGCTTCCAGTGGTAAGCACTGGGGACACGCAGGTGGACATGCTACCCTCATGGAGTTTGCAATCTGGGCGAGGGAGACAGAGCCAGTGAGGAGGACGAGCCAAGGTGAAGCGCGAAGCAGCAGAGAAATCAGGTGACAGGTACAAGGTAGAGGGGACAGCCACAGTCAGGAAGGTCTCTTGCGCAGTGACACATAAGCTCAGCTCTGAAAGATGAAAAGGACCCTTCCCCCACAGATGGACAGGCGCGAGGGACAGCAAGTGCCCGCTCAGGAGCCTGCCTCGACCCCTGCAGCGGTTAATGGTTCTCTGCTGCTGCTGGAAATGTCCCTTTCATTCTCCAGAGCCAGAAATCCTTCCTGCAGTCACAAGCCTAATGCCACTCTGGCTCTGTTAACAAAGGCCTAGCTTCTCAGCAAGGCAGAGAATTCCAGCAACTGGATCCTTCCTTCCCTGCCTCAACCTTCACATTCCTGGACCTCACAAAGACCACAAGTCCCACTGAGGGCGGCGGCTCACGCCTGTAATCCCAGCACTTTGGGAGGCTGAAGTGGGGAGATCATGAGGTCAAGAGATCGAGACCATCCTGGCCAACATGGTGAAAACTGTCTACTAAAATACAAAAAATAGCTGGGCATGGTGCTGCGTGCCTGTAGTTCCAGCTACTCAGGAGGCTGAGGCAAAAGAATCACTTAAAGGCAGAGGTTGTATTGAGTCGAGATCACGCCAGTCTGGCGACAGAGCTAGACTCCATCTCAAAAAAAAATAAAAAATAAAAAAATCACAGGTCCCTGGAGGTGTGGGGGTTTCTCCTCTCACTGCTCCCTCTACCTGGACTGTCCTCCTGCCCCCGCCACTTCTACCTGTACTCAAAACACAGCTCTGGGCTTGGTGCTGTGCCTCATGCCTGTGATTCCACAGCTTTGGGAGGAAGACTTGAGTCCACGAGTTCAAACCGGCCTCGGCAACATGGTGAGACCTCATCTCTACAAAACATGTAATAATTAGCTGGGCATGGCGGCATACACGTGTGGTCCCGGGGACTCAAGAGGCTGAGGCAGGAGGATCGCTTGGGCCCAGGAACTCAAGGTTACTGTGACTGTGTCACTATACTTCCTAACGTTCCCAAAGACTACCCACACACACCTCATGCCAGACACATTGCTTCCTGGGACACACACTGCATGGGGACTCTCCTGTATGTCACTGTGCCCTACAAGATCGGGTACCAAGGATGACGACTGGCTCTTACTTGCGTTGGTATAACCAGTGCCAGCAAAAGGCTTGGCACATAATATCCTAGTGTGTCGTGCGTGAACTCATCAGAGCTTTATTGCTTTTCTTCTACCTTGCCACCAAAGGCAGCAGTGGTTCACATCCTTGCACAGATTAGAATGACCTGGGAGGGAAGAGTTTTACAACCTACCAAGGGAGAGAGGAGGGCCCAAACCAATTAAATCAGAAATTCTGGGCCGAGGTAGTGGTTCACACCTGTAATCCCAACGCTTCAGGAAGTCGAGGTGAGTGGATCACTTGAGACCAGGAGTTTGAGACCAGCCTGGCCAACATGGTGAAACCCCACCTCTACTAAAAATACAAAAATTAACCAGGCGCGGTGGCGGCCGCCTGTCATCCCAGCTACTTGGGAGGCTGAGACACGAGAATCACTCGAACTCAGCTCGCAGAGGTTGCGGTGAGCCGAGATCGCACCACTGCACTCCAGTCTGGGAGACAGAGCAAGACACTGCCTCAAAAAAAAAAAAAAAAAAAAAAAAAAACTCTTCTGGAAGGGGGTCCCAGGTGCTGAAAATCAGATTTACATCCGTGTTTCTGAAAACCAAGTCGGCTACTACAGGTTCTCTATGGAGACCCAAAACGTGTATTTAGGACATTCCCCAGGTGATTCAAAGGTACTGCTATTAAGAAGCACTGTCATATCTGAGGAGCAATCAGGAAAGACAATTAAGGAACAGAGAGTGCCTACTAGACAGGGTGCTATGTGCTTTATGCAGAGTGCCGGAACTGACCCTCATATCAATCCATTTTACAGGTGAGAAAATTGAGATTAAACGTTCTTTCAATGGCCCAAGGTCACACAGTTAAAGATGAAGGCTCTACTGGGGTTTCCAAAACTTTCCCAGGAAACGATAGTGAAACTATGCAGGACTTCTGCTAAAAAATACTCCTGGCTGGGTGCCGCGCTCACTCCTGTAATCTCAACAATTCTGGAGGCTGAGGCAGGCGAATTGCTTGAGCCCAAGAGTTCGAGACCAGCCTAGGCAAGAAGGTGCGACCCTAGTCTCTACAAAAAAATTAAAAAATTAGTTGGGCATGGGGGTAGTGCACGCCTGTAGTCCCAGCCACTCAGGAGGCTGAGATGAGAGGATTGCCTGAATCCATGCTGCAGTAGGCCGTGATGCCACCACCGCACTTCAGCCTGGGTGACACAGCGATACCTGCCTGGAGAAAATAAAACGAAACTCCTAGCCATGCAACCCAGAGCCTGAAGGAGAAAGCTGAGTACGTGCACTTTTTCAAACGTCTTTATTTTTTGGCGGTGATGAGGCCACTTTGCCCTCGCCGCGCCGCGCAGTGCTGCCTCCTGAACAGCAGAGGGCGCGCCGGGACGCCGCCAGGTGACCCCCACTGGACCCAAGGCCCACAAAGGGGGCCGGCCCCTCCTGGGGACCCTGGCCCCTTTCTCCTAAGCTCCTTAACAGTCATTTCCACTCTGCACCGCACTCGCTGCGCTGGAACGCGCGCTCTCCCCGTGCAGGTGGTGTCCGAAGGCAGTGCAGGGTCCCAGGTGCGTCCCCGGCCCCACTGCGGCCCCCTTACTTGGCGTAGTAAACCCAGCCGTCCTTGGTGGTTCTCTCCTCCCAACCCGGGGGCAGCTCGTCCTCACTGTCCGTGTCATCCAGGCCCGCGTAGCGCAGCGCTGCCATGGCAGACGGAGGAAGCACCTGATCCGTTCACACGCTGCCGGGTCCGGTAGCCCAGGAACTCACTCCGACTCCAAACGAGCGCCGCGCGCGTCGGGTCTCGACCACTCACGCCTGCGCACTGCGCCCTCCGGGGGCCACTCCGCCGACCACGAAGCTAAAATCCAGTTTCCGCAGTACCCGGCTGCCGGCGTCAAAGGGGCTGGGCCTGGAGAGCAAGGCGGTGAAAGCGCCTAAGAGCTCGTGCTGCCGCCGGGCTGGACAGCAAAGCCGGAGAGTGCCCCGACATGGAACGGAGCCTCGTCAATCTCCCAGCTGCAGTGAAGGGACGTGCGCATCTAGTTTCGGGCCAGGACTCCGCCCGTTGCTGGGCGACCCGTAATCACTTCCGCATTGTTCTAGCCAATCCCTCAGGAGCCCGGCAGTTGGGCATCCTGGGAAATGTAGTCCAGGCGGCGCCTGATTGGAAAGCGCCGCCCATGCTGGTATCCTGGGCTTCTGTCTCTCCTTGCCTCGGGCCTCGTGAAAGTTCATAATCACAAACCTTCCAGAGCTTGCCAGCATTGGTGCTGATTCACAAACTTTGTTTTGCGTATGAACACAATGTTATGTAACCTGATGAACTTAAAAATGCTGATTCCTGATTTCCTGGTTTTAAAGAAGTTTCTTCCAGCCAAAACACAGTGCTGTCGATAAGAGAGTGATGTTAACAGAGCACTTAATGTGGGCTCCAGGCCAGAAATGCAGAGACATCTCATGTTCCTGACACCTTTGTGTAGTGGGCACAATTCAGAAAGGGGAGATTTGGGCCGGGCTCAGTGGCTCGCGCCTGTAATCCAAACACATTAGAAGGCGGAGGCAGGAGGATCACTTGAGGCCAGGAGTTTGAGAACAGCCTGGGAAACATAGCAAGACCCCCTTGTCTCTACCAAAAAAATAAATAAATAAATTTGCTGGGCATGGTGGCGCACGTCTATAGTCCCAGCTACTCAGTGAGGCTGAGGTCGGAGATCGCTTGAGCCCAAGAAGTCGAGGCTGCAGTGAGCTATGATCGGGCCACTGCACTCCATTATGGGAGGCAGAGAAAGTTCCTGTCTTTTAAAAACTACCTCACCTTTAGAGAATTTCCTCTAGTAAGTCTGCAATGGGTCCAGAATCTGCATTAAAAAGAAAAAGAAAAAAAAAAGAAAGGGTAGCTAACTATACGAGAAGACACAGAAATAGAGAAGAACCAGGGGTTTCCTGGCCGTTGAGATCCCATCACTGCATTACAGTTATTTACTCATCTGTGTAGTCCCGACGAAACTGACAAACCACACCTGGGGCTTCTTTCTATTGCCATCACTCAGTAAAATGCTTCAGCCTACAAATTTATTAAATAAACAGATGAATGAATGATGTGATTTCTTAGGTTTGGTTCTCTGTGAATCAATCTAATCAAAAAACAAATTCTGGCCAGGAGCAGTGGCTCAGGCCTGTAATCCCAGAACTTTGGGAGGCCAAGGCAGGTGGATCATGAGTTAAGGAGATTGACACCATCCCAGCCAATATGGTGAAAACCTGACTCTACTAAAAACACACAAGTTAGCCTGGCGTGGTGGCGTGCATCTGTAGTCCCAGCTACTCAGGAGGCTGAGGCAGGAGAATCTCTTGAACCCAGGAGGCAGAGGTTGCAGTGAGCCAAAGTTGCACCATTGCACTCCAGCCTGGGCAACAATAGCAAACTCTGTCTTTAAAAAAAAAAAAAAAAATCCATATTTACAAAGTAGACTCAAGTCCTCTCGGACCACTAATACAAATCCCATAAAAGTTCTGTATCCAAAAACCTCAAATGTGTCTTCAACTTGGCCTGCCTAAGGAGTTTACCAGAACATTCCCTGTTTGGCGCTTTCTCCCCAGCCCTATGTTGCAGGGAAATTTACTGACCATGATTTCTTTGGGCTAGGTCCCAGAGAATGCAAGCCTCCCAGAATAACTACATATATTTGATTCTGCTGAGACAGCAAAAATACTAAAATGAAAAGAAGAAATTTAAAAAGTATATATTTTAATAGGCAATGTGTGGAAGGGGCAGCTGCTTTTTGTCTTCAAGGGCTCAAATTGATGATTGCTCAGGATTCCTGCTCTACATACTCTTTAGCAGAGATATTTGCCTTTCTGTACTTGACCAACCAAAAACAAGCTTAACAAAGCACTGTTTAGTTTCAACAGGCCTGCTGTCTCATCTTGAACCTATCATAAGATTTCTTCCAAATCCGCCTGTGTTTAAACCTGCTACCATTAGATTGGGTGTGGTGGCTCACCACTGTAATCCCAGCACTTTGGGAGGCTGAGGCAGGAGAATCGCTTGAGCCCAGAAGTTCATGACCAGCCTGAGGAGCACAGTGAGACCTCCACTCCCACCCCCACCCCCAATCCATCTCTACAAAAATTTAAAGCTTAGCCAGTGTGGTGGCACATACCTGTACTGTGATGGTGCATGCCTCCCCAGCTACTGGGAAGGCTGAAACGGGAGGATTACTAGAGCCCAGGAGTTCAAGGATACAGGGAGCCGTGGTTGCACCACTGTACTCCAGCCTGGGTGACAGTGTGAGACTGTGTCTTAAAAAAATAAATAAATAAATAAAATAAAAGATAAAAATAAATCTGCTAGGCTGGGCACGGTGGCTCACACCTGTAATCCCAGCACTTTGGGAGGCTGAGGCAGGGTGATCACCTGAGGTTGAGAGTTTGAGACCAGCCTGACCAACATGGAGAAACCCCGTCTCTACTAACAATGCAAAATTAGCCAGGTGGGGTGGTGCATGCCTGTAATCCCAGCTATCCAAGAGACTGAAGCAGGAGAATTGCTTGAACCCGGGAGGCAGAGGTTGCGGTGAGCCAGTATCGTGCCATTGCACTGCAGCCTGGACAACAAGAGCGAAAACCCATCTCAGAAGTAAATAAATAAATAAATAAATCTGCTACCATTCATCTGTTGCTCCACTGCTCACCTCAATTTAGCCCCTTTCCCCTCTCACCTAAGCCTACTGATTGCTTTGCTACCTATAGGAAATCCAGTCACAAAGTCCCCTGACTATGGGGAGAGGAAGGAATGAGGTCAAACTGATTAGACTCAGTTTCTCCATTCGTTATCTTTGACTCTGTTCAGTTTCACAAGGACTGTCTGCGTAGGTTTAACTGGTCAGAGCTTCAGTTGGCACCTGTTACCTGTAACTTGGCATCAGGCCACAGCTAGTGATATAGCATGGTATTTCCCAAACTGGGTAGCAGTCCCCCTGGAAGAACTTAAACTTCAGGGTCTATCCTGTACTCATCCTATCACTTTGGAAATTCCTTCTACGGTTTCTCCTGCCGCTGACACCATGGTTTCTCAACCTTGACGCTACTGATATTTGGAGCTAGATAATTCTTTGTGGCGGGGCTGCCCAGTGCATCATAGGATGGTTAGCAGCATCTCTGGCCTCTGCCCACTAGATGCCGGTAGGAGATGCCCCTCTCCAAGTAGTAACAACCAAAAATGTCTCCAGGAGTTGCCGGTTTGGGCCCCAGTGGAGAATCTACACTGACAATCACTCAGTGAATGACTCACTTCTGAATCACATGAGATCTGCTGAGATTCATTTCAGGCATTGAGGAGCCTGCTTCTGTCAGGAGATTACAGGGTGGTCCTGGGCCCCTGGTGGCTCCAGCACAGACTCTGGATGCACCTGCCTCTCACCTTCCTTTCCCCTCTGCAGGTCAGAGACCTCCTGCGGAAATCTGGCTGGCTGGTCCAGACTCCAGGAATGGGCACAACGGTGATCATGATCACATTTTCTTCTGCTTTTCTTATAGCTTATTTGTTGGGCTCTGTGAGATTAAAGAAGCAAGACATACAAGCGTTAGGAAAATTTTCCTCTTCAGGATTGTCTCCTCCCTTTCATGGGCTATGTTTTCTGCTCTCTCCTTACTGATCTCCTGTGTTTACTCACAGTTTCTGGCCCCCTGAACTTTAGCTTTGGCTTTGCTCTGATGAGAATCTGTTAGCAGGCAAGACTACTTAACTTGGTGAGGGTTAGATTATAATCGGTTTGAGAAGGCTTATGTTTGGGAATGAGCTAAAGTTCTCAAAATGTTACCCTAAGAAAGCCTTAAGAATGGTTTGTTTTCTCTGGGTGCAGTGGCTCACACCTGTAATCCCAGCACTTAGGGAGGCCAAGGCAGGTGGATCACGATGTCAGGAGATGGAGACCATCCTGGTTAAAATGGTGAAACCCCTTCTCTACTAAAAATACAAAAATTAGCTGGGCATGGCGTCATGTGCCTATAATCCCAGCTACTTGGGAGGCTGAAGCAGGATAATCACTTGAACCAGGGAGTCAGAGGTTGCAGTGAGCCAAGATCACACCCCTGCGCTCCAGCCTGGTGACAGAGACTCCGTGGCAAAAAAAAAAAAAAAGTTTGTTTTAAACAACCCTACTAAAAAGTAGGCAAATAACATGAACAGACGCTTCTCAAGACATACATGCAGCCAACAAACATATGAAAGAAAACCTCAATATCACTGATCACTAGAGAAATGCAAATCAAAACCAAATGAGATACCATCTCATGCCACTCAGAAGGGCAATTATTAAAAAGTGAAAAAAAAAAAAAACAACTGCAGTGCTGGCGAGGTTGCAGAGAAAAAGGAACACTTTTACACCCTTTGTGGGAGTATAAATTAGTTTAACCACTGTGGAAGATGGTGTGGTGATTCCTCAAAGACCTAGAGGCAGAAATACCATTTGACCCAGCAATTCCATTACTGAGTATATACCCAAAGGAATATAAATCATTGTATTATAAAGATACATGAATGCACATGTTCATTTCAGTGCTATTCACAATAACAAGGACATAGAATTAACCTAAATGCCAATCGCTGATAGACTGGATAAAGAAAATGTGGTACATATACACCATGGAATACTATGCAGCTGTGAAAAGGAACAAGATTTCATCCTTTGCAGAGACATGGATGGAGCTGGAAGTCATTACCCTCAACAACCTAACATAGGAACAGACAACCAAACACCGCATTGATATGGTTTGGCTGTGTCCGCAAATCTCAACTTGAACTGTATCTCCCAGAATTCCCACATGTTGCGAGAGGGACCCAGGGAGAGGTAACTGAATCAAGGGAGCTGATCTTTCCCATGCTATTCTTGTGATAGTGAATAAGTCTCACGAGATCTGATGGGTTTATCAGGGGTTTTCACTTTTGCTTCTTCTTTATTTTATCTTGCCACTACCACGTAAGACGTGTCTTTTGCCTCCCGCCATGATTCTAAGGCTTCCCCAGCAATGTGGAACTGTAAGTCCAACTAAACCTCTTTTTCTTCCCAGTCCCGGGTATGTCTTTATCAGCAGCATGAAAATGGACTAATACACACATGTTCTCTAAGAGGAAGCTGAATGATGAGAACACATGGACACATGGAGGAGAATAACACACACTGGGGCCTGTCAGAAGGGGCATGTGGGGAGGGACGACAGCATCAGGAAGAATAGCTAATGGACTCCAGGCTTAATACCAAGGTGACGGGAAGATCACTGTAGCAAAACACCACAACACACATGGTTTTGTGTAAAAAACCTGCACATTTACGTAAGCAGAATATGTATGGAAAAAAGAATTAAAAAAAAAAACAAAAAAACCCCTGCACATCCTGCACATGTACCCCTGAACTTAAAAGTTGAAGAAAAAACAAAAGAATAATGTGCATTTGTAAAGATAAATTAATCACATTATTAGCGAGGAGGTTTAAAAAGAAAACAGCCAGGTCTAGTTATCAACTGCACAGCAGATGGCCCCATCCGCCCACGATTTTAAAGGCTGAAGCCCAGTAACTAACAAGGATTTCTACGTTTAAACTTTCTTTTCTTCTGGGACTGATACTTCTGAGATAACTAACAATTTATGCACATAAGATTGATCAGTTTTTGCCAAACACAATTTGGCATTACCCAAAAGAAAAATATGCAGCAGGTGCAAGGTTTTTGTCTGGTTTTGTTTTGTTTTGTTTTGTTTTGTTTTGTTTTGTTTTGTTTGGAGACAGAGTTTCACTCTGTCACCCAGGCTGGAGTGCAGTGGCAAAATCTCGGCTCGCTGCAACCTCCACCTCCTGGGTTCAAGTACACACCGCCACGCCTGGCTAATTTTTTGTATTTTAGCAGAGTTGGGGTTTCACCGTGTTGCCCAGGCTGGTCTTGAACTCAGGCACTCGGCCTGCCTCGGCCTCCCAAAGTGCTGGGATTACAGGTGTGAGTCACTGTGCCCAGACTAGGAGGCACAAATTTTAATGCATCATTCCTGAAGCCACATTTCATTAGTTTATTATCATTATCCGAAGATGATCATTTACCTCCCCTTTCAAATGCATATTCACAGACACCCTGACAATTCCGCAAGTCCGATTGAACCTCAATTGCCATTTTTTGGGAAATTAAGCCTGATGCTTTGGTACCAAACTCAATGTGCTCATGAGATCTGGGAAGCATTCTGGCTCTTCTGATAATTTTCTCATTGGGAGGTAACCAATAAGGTAGAATATTGAACAGCAGTCTTATGGCAAGCTCTCTTAATCAATGTGTCCTTATTTAGGAGGGTGTGTTTGTATTTCATTTATTCATTCAGAGACACAAGTGAACAAAAATGCTATGTCTCTGATATATATAGAGGGAGACTCCTTATATCCAGAATTCACAGTGAATTAGCGTAAGATCAGCAGTTAACCCAAATAACTATGGATTGAAGATTCTAAGAGAAATTCAAACCAAGACCGATAAGGTATGCAGCAATGGGGGAGAGTTTCCATGTTAGTTTCCTGTAATTTATTTTTCGAACCCAACTAATGTCACAAACTGTATGACAGTGGCCAAATCCCTCAAGTTCCTTAGTTTCATTGTCTGAAAAATGAAAATATTAATAATGCCTACCTTATAACAGTGTTAAGATATTAAATAAGTCAACATATGGTATCATATACATAATGGTGTCTGATCAGGAAAATAAGCCAGTATTAACACTTTGATTCTTTTTTTAAGAGACAGGGTCTTGCTCTGTTTCCCAGGCTGGAGGGCAGTGGTGCAGTCATAGCTCACTGTAACCTCGAATTTGCTCAAGCAATCCTCCTGACTTGGCCTCCCAAAGCACTGGAAGTACAGGCATGAGCCACCAACACCAGCAAACATTTGAAATTTGACAGAGGGAATTCACTACACGGAGTATGGAAGATCTGAGAAGACAAATTCGGGGTAATGATGCAAATGAGAGATGAGCCACAGTGGAAAGTCCTTTCCAGGACACAGGCTGGAGGGATGAAGGCAAGAGCTATGACAGAAGCTAGGGAGCCAGAGGCAAGCAGGGAGCTGTGTGGAATCCTAACTAGGAAAAAGGAGTCAGCCTGGCACGACCAGCAGAAAGTAAAGAGGAAGCAGATAAGCTGTAGATCTGACTTTCTTTTTTTTCTTTTTTTTTTTTTTTTTGAGACAGAGTCTCACTCTGTCACCCAGCCTGGAGTGCAGTGGCGCAATCTTGGCTCACTGCAACCTCCGCCTCCTAGGTTCGAGCAATTCTCCTGCCTCGGCCTCCCACGTAGCTGGGACTACAGACATGTGCCACCATGCCCAGCTAATTTTTGTATTTTTAGTAGAGACGGGGTTTCACCATATTGGCCAGTCTGGTCTCAAACTCCTGACCTCATGATCCACACGCCTCAGCCTCCCAAAGTGCTGGGATTACAGACGTGAGCCACTGCACTCGGCCAGATCTGCCTTGCTTTATGGCCCCAAACATGTGGCCCACCTTCACAGATAACACACAGAGCATACAAGCTTCCTGCTTATCACCGAACACTTCAATTTATCAGACACCTCAGCTGACAGAAGAATACAAGTTAGGTCCCTGATGCCTTGGCGTTATCCATCAGCCCAAGAACCATTTTAAAACTATATAAAATCTCCAGCAAGCCTTTGTTTCCTTGCAGTCAGCTCCTCTTCTGCTAATTCTGCCCACTGCAACTTGCAACAGATTTTCCTACTGTCTTTAATAATAAATCTGTCTTTCTTTACCTTGAACTGTCTTGGTTCATTCTTTTAGCCCATGCCTCCAGCCCAAATAGTCGCTGCTCATCCATGACAGGCTGTCCTTCGGGAACTGGACCCAGGATAAAGGACAATTGCTGCAGGAAAACCTTGCAGAACTCTTGGGAAGAATAGCTGGCTCCCTCCAGTCTCCTTCCAGGGCGTCTCATTGGATGAAACCACACAGACGCCAGAAGGCTTGGGCACCCAGGAAGAATGTCCTCTGCAGAAGAAAGGGAGGGATCTGAGGACAACAGGAGGAAACCCCAGGCACGGACCAGCATCAGCACTTAGGACCCTCCAAGTGTTGGCTATAGCTGCAGAAGGCTGCGATGGGCTGAGGAGGGGAAGTAGCAGGATCACTCTGAGCCCCTTAGGTAGGGTGACCATATAATTTTTTTTTTTTTGAGACGGAGTCTTGCTCTGTCACCCAGGTTGGAGTGCAATGGCTCAATCTCCGATCACTGCAACCTCTGCCTCCCGGGTTCAAGCAACTCTCTTTCCTCAGCTTCCTAAGTAGCTGGGACTACAGGTGTGCACCATCACGCCCAGCTATCTTTTTGTATTTTTAGTAGAGACAGGGTTTCACCATGTTGGCCAGGATGGTCTTGATCTCCTGACCTCCTGATTTGCCCACCTCGGCCTCCCAAAGTGCTGGGAGTACAGGCTTGAGCCATCGTGCCCACCCTGACCATGTAACTTTATATTGCTAACACAGACACGCTGGAGAGAGAAAGAGGGTGTTATTAAGAGTTACTCTGAGACACCTCTAGGATGTGTAGCCAAGCACCTCTCTGGCCTAGGGAGCTTTTTAAGCAGGGGAGCGACTCAATCAAATTTACATTTTTAAGCCCTCCAGCAAATGAGTGGGAAACAGATTGACAGGGAATTAATCCATTCAAGGTGCTCTCAGAACTGATTTAATTTGGGTAATAGAGTGGCAATGTGGCCCATGGGGGTAGGGTAGGAGAGGAGGATGTAATCGCCTGGGAGGTGGTGACCTAGGGTGCCAACAGAGGCACAGTTAAAATAATTAGGTCAGAAGTTTGCAAACGTCTAGAAGGCCTCAGTGACCCTTTGGCAATTGCTCTCTGTTTCCACCTCTTCCCTCCACACCCCTGGCTCAGCCCAGTGTCAGGCCCCACTGATAATGATATAGGAGTTAAGAAGAAAATTATTTAGACCGGGCAGGTGGCTCATGCCTGTAATCCCAGCACTTTGGGAGGACTAGGCGGACGGATTACTCGAGGTCAAGATATGGAAACCATCCTGGCCAACATGTTGAAACCCCCATCTCTACTAAAAATATAAAAATTAGCTGGGCATGGTGGCAGGCATCTGTAGTCCCAGCTACTTGGGAGGCTGAGGCAGAAGAATCGCTTGAACCTGGGAGGCAGAGTTTGCAGGGAGCCAAGATTGAGCCACTGCACTCCAGCTCAGAGACAGAGTGAGACTCTGCAAAAAAAAAAAAGAAAAAGAAAAAGAAAGAAAGAAAAGAAAGGAAGGAAGGAAGGGAGGAAGGAAGGAAAGAAGAAAGAAAGAAAGAAAGAAGGAAGGAAGGAAGGAAGGAAGGAAGGAAGGAAGGAAGAAATAAAGAAAGAAAGAAAGAAAGAAAGAAAAAGAAAGAAAAGAAATTATTTAGGCAGATAGGATACAGGAAACCTTGGTAAGGTTTTCCTTTTCATGAAAAGCAGCCCCCAAATCATCTTATTTTCTAACAAAGAGCAGCCTGTAAAATTGAGCTGGAAAAACAGACAAGCAAGCTAGAGGCTTGCACAAGTGAATACTGGCAGCTGTGCCAGTGGGAAAAGGCTATCTGGGACTAGGCATCTTCAATATGGCAGCTCCATCTTTTTTCCTTTCCAACCACATGTGCCGTAGAGAGCAGACAACGTGACCCTGGCCAAGTGGAAAGCCTATTTGCATAATAAGATTAGGGTGGGGTGGCCAGCCTTCCCCATGCAATATGTAAACGTCACACCTGGTACAACCAATCTGTGGGCCCTATCTAAATCAGACACTGCCTCCTCCAGCCTATCTATAAAATCCACACCTGGCTAATTTTTTTGTAGAGATAGGGTCTTTCCATGTTGCCCAGGCCAGTCTCAAACCCCTGGCCTCAAGCAATCCTCCCATGTCAGCCTCCCCAAAGTGCTGGAATTGCAGACATGAGCCACCACGCACAGCCACATTGCCTTTATTTATATGAACAAAAGGAGACATGGAGGGATTAAGTAACTTGCCCAGGGTGACCCAGTTAAATGTCAGAGCTGGTATTTGAACCTCTGTTCTTAACCACTATGCAATGTAGCCTCTTCTTACTCCGGCATTCACACCTTTATGAGTTCATCTCCCCATCCCTCTGTTTCTCTGCATCTGTCCATCTGTCCATTACAACCTGATCCACCCCTCAATTTTTTGGTCCACTCATCAGTCTCTCCACATATCCAGCCTATCAGTAATGTCTTGAATGGTGACTTTAGCCTTACTTTAACATTGCCTCATACAGGGAAGCAAACACATATGAGAAATTTACAGTGTAAATTGTAGAAGCCAGAATGTTTTAAACCATTAAGCTAAAATTAAGCAGTGAAAGTTCAATATTTGCTTCAATAACAGAAAAAAATAATGGATTATAAAACGTTCTCCTGTTTATTTCAATATGTTTATTTCAATATGTCTGCCTATTAATGCCTTATCTCAGTTTGGACATGTACATTTATTTTTCAGCAGGCATTAAAGGAGGTCTGGAGGACTTTTGATTTCTTTGGTTGAGCAGCTAACAGAGTAAAACAGTGTTGGCCTTGGAGGCCAGTTCGTCTACCAGTATTAACGAAACGACAGTTATATGTAGGTACTGAGGAAAGACTGTGTTTCTCCAGTTTATTCCAGGAACCAGCAACACACCCTGGCCAGCCAGCAGCCACATTCCCTCTTGCTGAGACACAACTATTTCTCCTGTTATTTCTTTTTGTTTGTTTGTTTTGAGACGGAGTCACTCTGTCACCCAGGCTGGAGTGCAATGGCTCGATCTCAGTTCACTGCAACCTCTGCCTCCCAGATTCAAGGGATTCTCCTGCCTCAGCCTCCCGAGTAGCTGGGACTACAGGCCCATGCCACGATGCCCGGCTAATCTTTTGTGTTTTTAGTAAAGACGGGGTTTCACCATGTTAGCCAGGATAGTCTCCATCTCCTGACCTCCTGATCTGCCCACATCTGTCTCCCAAAGTGCTGGGATTACAGGTGTGAGCTGCCATGCCCGGCCTTCTCCTATTATTTCATAAACATGAAAACTTCTTCTTTTTTAGTTCCTGCACTCTGTGTAGGAAGTTCCAACCACATACCTGCCTTGTCATAAGCTCTGTTCCTGATGAACCTTTCGTCAAATGTGGGATTTATTCCCTGAAACAGTAATAGTAAAGGGAAATCCTACAGCTGTGGGCCAAGTCCAGTTGGTGACGTGAGTCCTCACACGAGTCTTCCAGTTGCTTAGCCCAGTCTATTCACTTCCCTCTGCCAAAAGTTCCTGTGCTGTGGTAGGCAGAATAAAGGCTTCCAGAGATGTCCAAATCCCAGTCCTCAGAACCTGTCAATGCATTATGTTACAGGGCAGAGGGGAATTAAGGTTGCAGATGAAATGAAAGTTGCTAATTAGGGAGGAAGATGGAGGCCGGGCTCAGTGGCTCACGCCTGTCATCACAAACCCTGGGAGGCCAAGGCTGCGGGATCACTGAGGCTGCCAAGAGTTTGAGACCAGCCTGGGCAACATAGTGAGACCTGTTTCTCTACAAATGATACAAAAACCAGCCAGGCATGGTAGCCTATGCCTACAATCCTAGCTGCTTTTAAGGCCAGGAATTCGAGGCTACAGTGAGCTGTGATCATGCCACTGCACTCTAGCCTTGGTGACAGAGCGAGACCTGGACTCGAAAAATGAAAAAATAAATAAAATAAAAAGGAAGATTGTAAAGGGTGGGCAGTCTGCAGGGACGATAGTGGCAGAGCCTCCCAGAGCATTCATCTCTGGCCTGCTGGACAGCACCAGGGGCAGGCAGAAGTGAAGCACACCCCAGAAGTGAGGGTCCCCGACCCAGGTCAACAGTGGCCCTCATAGGATCATAGGACAATCACTGTCCCCTGACCTCATTGCAACAACAATGCTGAAGAACCCTGTGGCTAGGCCCGGCGTCATGAGCAGGGATCCTTGTGCACTGGGCCCAGGAGCCTCTTCCCCTGCCTCCTTGGTTTTCCATTTTGGGGCATTTTTTTTTCTTTTTCTTTTTTCTTTTTTTTTTTTTTGAGACATGATCTTGCTCTGTCGCTCAGGCTGGAGTGTGGTGGCAAGGTCTCAGCTTACTGCAATCTCTGCTCCCTAGGCTCAAGTGATTCTCATGCCTCAGCCTCCTGGGTGGCTGGGATTACAGGTGTGCACCACCACACCTGGGTAATTTTTTGTATTGTTAGTAGAGACAGGATTTCACCATGTTTGTCAGGCTGGTCTCAAACTCCTGGCCTCAAGTGATCCACCTCGCTCAGCATCCCAAAGTGTTGAGAATACAGGCATGAACCACCACACCTGGCCATTTTGGGGAATTCTTATTGTTATTAAGCTGATGGGACCTAGACTGCTTTTATATTGTCTCTGTGCCATAGGCTCTTTCATAAAGCTACACTATGACTTTGTTGCAGCTTCCTTTTTAAAAAAAAAAAAAAAAAAAAAAAGGAAGATTGTCTGGGCATGGTGGCTCATGCCTGTAATCTCAGCACTTTGGGAGGCCAAGGTAGGCAGATGATGATGTAAGGAGATAGAGGCCATCCTGCCCAACATGGTGAAAAACGGTCTCTGCTAAAATACAAAAAATTTGCACCTGTAATCCCAGCTACTCAGGAGGCTGAGGCAGAGGAATCGCTTGAACCCAGGAGACAGAGATTGCAATGAGCCGTGATTAGGCTGCTGCACTCCAGCCTGGGGACAAAGTGAGACTCTGTCTCAAAAAAAAGAAAAGAAGGAAAACAAAACAAAACAAAGAAAGAAAAGGGAAGATTATTCTGGATCATCCAAGGGAGTCCAGTGTAATCACAGGGCTCTTTAAAAATGGAAGAGGAAGGCAGAGGGAGAGACCAGAGAGCTGCAATGTGAGAGGCACCTGACCCCCCACTGCTGGCCTTGAAGATGGAGGAAGGGGGCCTTGAGACAAGGAATCCCAATGGGAAGCCTCTGGAAAGCAAAAATGGCATAGAACCACATTCTGCCCTGGAGTCCCCAGAAAGACACCTCCTGGCTGACTCCTTGATTTTGGCCCAGCTTCAGGCATCTGGGCCACAGACTGTGAGATAATGTGTGTTGTTTAAGCCACTCGGTTTGCAGTCATTTGGCACAGCGGCAATGGAAAATGAACACACGTAGCTCTAAAGAAACGGATTTTATTATTTAACAAATCCGCATGTAGCACACACTACAGGCCAGGCATGGTTCTAAGCCCTTCACCAATATTAACTCACTTCATCTTTACAACCACCTATGAGCAGGCACCGTTTATTAGCGACCCAATTTTCATAGATGAGGAAAAGGAGGCACAAGAAACTTAAGTAACTTGCCTAAGGCCACTTGGCAAGCAAGAGCTAACAGTGGCTGGGGTTAGAATCCAAATAAGGGCATTAGCCCCTAGCTCATCCTCTTAACCAGGTGCCCTGAGGACTGCCTCTCCAGGACACTGGATCCCCAGCTCTTGTCCTCTGATAGATGCCAAGGGATTTTCACTACTCCATGGGAAATGGAGAAAAATGAGAAAAAAAGAAATGGCTCACACCTGTAATCCTAGCACTTTGGGAGGCTGAGGCAGGTGGATTGCTTGAGGTCAGGAGTTCGAGACCAGCCTGGCCAATATGTCGAAACCCCATCTCTACTAAAAAATACAAAAATTAGTTGGATGTGATGGCGCACGCCTGTAGTCCCAGCTACTCGGGAGGCTGAGGCATGAGAATTGCTTGAACCTGGGAGGCCACAGTTGCAGTGAGCCAAGATTGTGCCCCTGCACTCCAGTCTGGGTGGGAGAACAAGACTCCATCTTAAAGGAAAAAAAATTTCGTAAAGCTAAATATAGTCCATCTAAAGTACTGTCCTTTTATTTTCTGAGATCACATCTGTCCTACTTTTGTTCCTTTCTGATGATTTTTTTCTTTTATCCCAGCATGTGTTATTAAGAAAATATTCAGACATCCAGAAAAGTTGAGGGAAGGGTATAGTGAATGTCCAAATACTCCCGCCCCCATATTTGCTTTATCATATATATGGTAGAGATGGGAGTCTTGTTATGTTGCTCAGTCTCATCTCAAACTCCTGGCCTCAAGTAATCCTCACGCCTTGGCCTCCCAAAGTGCTGGATTAACAGGTTTAAGTCACCTTACTCAGCTCATATTTGTGATAAAGAGCCCATTCTGTTGTGTAGGCTCAGTTATATGAAAATGCACTGCCAGCATCATGACAACTGACCTCTAAAAATGTCAGCAAGCCTCTCCTAAGATTGAGGTTATGATCTTTTATATCCCCAATGCCATTTTCACATCTAAGAAAATGACTGATATCTCCATTATATGAATTATTTGTACCTAAACTATTATTCTGGGTTTTTTAAAAATTGAGATACAATTCATAGATCATAAAATTCACCACC
Organism: Alouatta palliata; assembly: GCA_004027835.1. NCBI lineage: Eukaryota > Metazoa > Chordata > Mammalia > Primates > Atelidae > Alouatta > Alouatta palliata. Next base: position 87,825 of record PVKV010008292.1, read on the forward strand.
CCCTCAAAGTGTAGAATTCAGTGTTATTTAGTACATTTTAGAGTTCTGTAATAATCACCACTATCTAATTTTAGAATATTTTCCTCACCCCAAAAAGAACCTGCTAGCAGTCACTCTTCATTCGCCACACCCGCTAGTCCCTGGCAACAATTAATCTATCTATTATGATATGTCCCTGGCAACAATTAAACTATCTATCTGTATGAATTTACCTGTTCTGGGCATTTCCTATATCAAATGACAAGTAGTCATTTGTGTCCGGCTTCTTTCACTTAGCACAGTGTTTTTGAGGTTGATTTATATTGTAACAGGGATCGATACTTTGTCCTTTTTATGACAGAATAATATTCCATTTTAAGGATGTGCTACATTTTATTTATTCATTCATCACTTGATGAACTTTTAGGTTGTTTTCACTTTTTTGGTTATTATGAGTAATGCAGCTATGCACATTTTTGTGTGGACATGTGTTTTCTTTTTTTGTAGAGACAAGTCTCACTATGTTGCCCAGGATGGTCTTGAACTCATGAGTTCAAGCCATCCTCCTGCCTCAGCCTCTCAAACTGATAATATTACAGGCATGAGTCACCACTCTCGGCTGATATGTATTTCCCTAATTTTTTAATTTTTTTTTTTTTTTGAGACGGAGTCTCACCCTTTCGCCAGGCTGGAGTGCAGTGGCACAATCTCAGCCCACTGCAACATTTACCTCCAGGGTTCAAGTGATTCTCCTGCCTCAGCCTCCCAAGTAGCTGTGACTACAGGCGTGGCCACTGTACCCGGCTAATTTTTGTATTTTTTTTTTTATATATATACTTTTTATTGCATTTTAGGTTTGGGGGTACATGTGAAGAACATGCAAGATTGTTACATAGGTACACACATGGCAGTGTGATTTGCTGCCTTCCTCCCCATCACCTACATCTGGTTATTTCTCCCCATGCTATCCCTCCCCAATTCCCCACCCCCTGCTGTCCCTCCCCTTTTTCCCCCCAACAGACCCCAGTGTGAGATGCTCCCCTCCCTGTGTCCATGTGTTCTCATTGTTCAACACCCGTCTATGAGTGAGAATATGCGGTGTTTGGTTTTCTGTTCCTGTGTCAGTTTGCTGAGAATGATGGCTTCC